>PVLD010008885.1:0-80850 GCA_004027595.1 Dinomys branickii | reverse complement strand
AAGGGGAGGGGCAGGGGGAGGGAGATAGAGACAGACCACAGTATGTGTCCCTTCTGGCTGCTTCATGCTTACCTCCAGGAGCAACTATTCTTCCATAGCCAATGTTGGATGGTCCCACTTTCAAGATTCCAGCTCTCACTGGCTCTGCCAACACCATCTTTGTCCCGTGCCTGTTCAGATCTAGCCGATGCAACTCATGGTTGGTGGTTCCTGCATATTTCTTTACTGTCTAAAATGGTCTTCTTAGCCAGCTCATATTCAGGGGAAAAAGTTATTCTACTAGAAACAAATTTTCAAAGGTATCTTTTCTTGTAGGGGTTATAACTGATATTGGAGACCCGTCAGAATGTGTTGGAACATATTGGGAAGTCTTGTTTGGCACATGAGAATTGGCAGAGGAAAGAGATTATATTGAAAAATTCTAATTGAGGGCAATTCTCGTTAGTAAATGTTGCATTTATACACCATAGAGTACTAACCCGCCATAAAGAAGGATAAATGTGAGTCATTTGTAAGAACATGGATGTACCTTGAGTCTATAATATTAAGTGAAATAAATCAGGCACACCAGCCTAAATATTGTCCAACTTTCATACATGAGAAACCTAAAATATAAATAATTTTAAGAACGAAAGAAAAAATAAACAATAAAGAGCAACAAATAGATATTTTGTATATGGGAAGGGGATATAGAGGTGCAGGTAGAGGGTAAGCAGGACAGAGGAAGGGGAATGAAAGAATTAAAACATGCTCTGTACCTTTACCTTTGTCATTAGTGAGGAATATCTAGTTTATAAACCAGGAGTGTTTACTGGTTAAATTTATTATTTTCTAATATTGCCCACTAGACAACAAAGTCTAGATGACTTTGCTAATGAGTGGGTAGTAAGAATAGTGGTGGCCCCACAGTGAATATAATCTTTACATTCTACAAACTCATAGTAGTAAAAAATAACTAAATATATTAATATGTTGGATGTGAACTAAAATTCAGAGTGATACAAAGGTAAGGTTCCCATCTTCAAGAGGGTTTGTTGACAAGTAAGACCCTGAACTTGATCCTGGATGTGTACAACTTTGCCGAACAACTGGCTCAACAACTTTGCTGAGCCTTAATTTCCTCACTTATACAATGGAAATGATGACTATACCAGCTTCACGTTGGCCAATGGCTCACCCACTATCATATTTCCAAAGCAATCAGTTAGTGGAGAAAATCAAGGTAACCGCACACCAAGGGTGAGAGAGAGGGTCTGGGATTTCATTAAAGAAATTCATGTAGCACTGACAAAGTTATCAGGAGGGATTCCAGAGCTACTTGAAGTCAAGGACCTTACATCTGATAACTTCTAGAGCAACTACAACCATCAGCTGAGGACAGACACACTCTTTTCAGGGGTGGCAGTCTAATATAGTGGTTAGGAGTAAGCAAAACCAGGTCTGAGTAGGTCTGTTCTTGGGCATATGCTCTTGAGCCAGTGATGAACATTCTCAGTCAGTATTTCACTGTCTTACCTACTTTTGCATTGCTGGACACAATACCCAACACTCACATCTTAAAGGAGGAGAGATTTACTTTGGCTCATGATTTTAGTCTGCAGTCCATGGTCAGCTGGCTCCAAGGCAGAAACAGGGTGGCAGAGAGACATGGCAGAGGAAAAGATGCTCAATCCATGGCAGCCAGGAAGCAGAACGCAGAGAAGAGCTGGGGAGGGAGACATCTGCTTCCGGGTCACAGCTCTGGTAACACTTCTGGTGAGGATCCGCCTCTAATCAGGCCCTGCCTCTTTACAGCTGGTTCCTGAGCTCATCAAGGAGGAACCCACTGACAAGTTCGGTGCTGCCATGATACAGTCACCTATCACAACTATGAGACTTCGGGGGATATTTTATGTCTAAACTATAACAACCATTCAACTGGGAATAAGCATTCTTTCACTTTTTATGGCAGCAGCTATTAATGTATTTTATTTACAGACAAGATTTGTAAACACTTATAGACATGGCCCTTCCCACTTCCACTGTTAGCTGTCAGGAAATACAAAGGTGCAAACACAGGTGAGAACTGGGGAGAACAGTCCCGTGAGGGATCCAGTAAGAGGCTTTGCCAGGGCAAGGAGAGTCTGGGGATACTGGAATGGAAGGCTGGTGTCTCTATATCTTGAAATAGATTCTGATTCCAGGTTAGAAAATTAACACATGCTATGTCTAAGCAGAAGATGTCTGAGAGGCAGTTCATCAAAATATGTCATCTAAATTGGATATGTCTATAGGGATTTGGGGGGGGGGTTGTTTTTGTTTTTGAATAGCAGTTATTTCAATAAGTCCTCTGTTGAAAGCCAATTTTGTTTCTACCATCTTCCTTTTGTTCACCTTAAAGACACAAAGTCAAGGTCAGTTTCCATCTTAGTATTTCTGTCTTTTTACACACACACACACACACACACACACACACACACACACACAGGCACATATAATCAGATATTGTTGGTAACTGTGTATTTCCAAGCAATCCTGACAATTAGCTGGGAAAGAAGCAAGGGCAAATATTTCTAAGAAAAGAAATTCCAATTTGTTTGTGGGTAGGCCAAGCAGAAAAGTTTCCAAGGCAGTGAAGGATCTAAGCAAATTCTGACTGCTCTAAGGGCAAGGAAATAGGCAAAGATGCAAACATTGTGGTCCTGGTGTCCTGCCAGTGATTCAGAAATTTCTGATTCAAAAACAAGAACAATTTTCAAAGGTCTCTGACTGCGCCAACAGCTCCTCAGCTGTCAGCCACTCTCCAGAGACCCTAATGAGCTCTTCCTTGTCAGGTATTTCTGTCTAAACAAGAAATTGCTAGTCTCTCTCTCTCTGCCCCCTCCCCCCAGAGAGCACCTACCTTTGCTGATGTGTAGGATAAATTATTATTGAATGCAAACACTTGTTCAGGTTGATCATTAGGTTGTTTCTGTCAACCTCCATCAATGTGGTCTTTAATGTGTAAATGACTCCTCCACAGGCACTGTGTATAACAGGGGGTCAGAAAGTGCTCCATTACTGAGAGAACAGTCAGTATCCTAAAGAAGCGGCTGCAACTACATGGGGGACTCAAAGTTTTCGAAGCTCCTGTAGATGGTCAAAATACTTCACTTTCTTTTCTACCACAATAATTGATCATGATAATGGACTATGAAGATGATATCCCAGAGAAAGAATATTTTTTGAAATATGTCTAAAATCTTACTGTTCCTTCTCAATACCATTCAAGATACTTGGCCAATTCTGTATAGAGGACCTTCTGTGTCAATTTCAGAGGTCAGAAACATTTTATAAAATTGGTTTGTATTATTATACAACAGCACCATTTTCAAAAATATATCTTTTTGGGGCCTGTTTTATCATGTTTCTTGAAAAATTTCTGCAATGCTCCTCCATAGCAGGTGGTGTTTTCACATCTTTCAGTGGTATGCCTCAGTATAAAATGGGTAATCAATATCATGGATCTTGGAATGATTTAAATCTAGTTTGAATTTTGGCCACTTTCCATTTGGTTTCCTTTCCCCATGTCCATCGCTTCTCTATCATCTGATGTAGCATTGATATATTTGGGATTATGTCCTACCCTACCTTGTCAAAAAGTATTCTTTTCTTCTATTAAAATATTTCTAGATACCTCAACGTCTTAGTAGACTTCCTCAAATGTTTAAAAAGGAAGAGGAGGTACCTATTTCATAAAAATAAAATAACACAAAACCCAAAGAATCCTCAAACAAGCCATCTTCTTCAAAGTTTCTTTTTCAGTAATAAAATAGAGCAAATTAAAAGAAACCAGGAAAATAACAAAGAAAGAACAAAAAAATAACCAAGCAGTCAGTGTCTACATTTCGGAGTCTACAGTTTGATTTTTGCTATGACTAATTGACTACTAAACCAATCTTCCTACAGATAACAATTATAATTCCAGACAGATTTTAAGAAAGAATAGCATTGAAGAGTGGAATCTGGTAACCGTGAAGGTGAGTTGGTTCTGCGGTAAACGCAATGGGATAGGGAACTGTTCCATGTGGATGGCTGGCAATAGTCCTTCTGAGCTAAAAAATTAGAGGCCAGAGATCAGGAAAATCACAGGTTCTAGGAAAATGAGAGAATGACCCAAGAAAGCATAGAGCCAGACACGCGGAGTTGGGATAAGTTCTGCCCGATTTCAAACTGACTCCTGCACCGTACATTTGTGGGGCAGACTTTAAGCAGCCTAAGAACAAGATAAACAAATGTGCTGTTATTTCAGTTGTCTTTCAAAAGATAGTATTTACAGTTTGAAACCAATAATACTAATTGCTTACTAAAATGAAAATAAAACACATTGTAGTTTTATTCAGTGTTCACAGGACATAGCTTAAAACTACTTGATAGTCACAAACTTGGGAAACATAGAAACCATCTCAAGAGAAAAGGTTATCAACTCAACTCAGGACAATGTCAAGGATAATTAGATATTAGAATTAGCAGATGAAGAGAAAAGCAACTGCTGTTAACAGGCCCAATAAAATAAAGGGAAATGTACTCAGAAAGAATAATAGAAAACTCTTTGGAGAAATTGAAAGTATCACAGAATCGTATAAATTCTACACCTAAAAAATGTGAAGTCAGAAATTTAATATTCTCAAAAGCAGAAGATAGAGCTAACAAAGAAGTTAGTACACGTCATCACAACTTGATATGTTATCCAATCTAGGAGTCAACTGACAAAACAGTTCCAGGTGCTTGTGGAGCAGGATAAAGCTGTAACATCTATGTAATTGTAGTTCCAGTCACATTCTCTAAATGCATAAAGAATGGGCAGTTAATATATCTAGAATACGATGGCCAGAAATTTTAGCAGTTTAGTGAATGATGTAAGTTTTTGTAGGTAAGAAGCTCAGTGTTTCCAAAAGGTACAGATGCATGAGAAGTGCACCAGGGCCCCTGACAGTCAGTCCGCTAGAAAAAATAGTCGAGCAAAAATTCCCAGGGGAGCTAAGCAAAAGTTGCATATATAGCGAACTGGTGGTCAAATGCCATTAATTTGCCAAGATAAACTAAGGATGCTAGAAAACAGTAAAACATTCTTCAAGTGCTGAAGGAACCAAACTTCAGCCAAGATTCTATATCCAACAAGAATCCAAATATCCTTCAAGGAAGATATTTTTAGACCAAGGAAAATAAAGATAATTGCTCACCACCAAATCTGTGCTACAAAAACCCATGTTTTTATGTTGTTTATGCCTATGTTTTTGCTAAAGGATTTTTAAAATACATGCATATAACTGTTTTGGTTGCTAAGGGAAATTTTTCAGTATGAGGGGAAATAATACATATAGACTGATATTCTCAGGAAAAATGAAAGCACAGGAGGAAAGGTCTAGATTAACATAAAATATTTTTTCTTTTGATTTTTTAAAAAATATAGGACTGTTGGAAGGAAAAGTTGTGTTTTCGTAGTATATTATTGTACAAAGTTGTAATGCATATGACAATCACAGTGTAAAGGACAGGAAAGAGATGAAGGGACCTCCATGGTTGAACATTTCTGCATATTATATGGCATGGCATATTGTTAATTTTAAGAAGAGTGGAAAACAAAAGACGTCTATGTTATTCAAAAGCTATCTCTAAAAATGATGCAAAGCAGTAGCGTAGATGGATACAAAGTCAACACTCAAAAATCAATAGCATTCCTGTACACAAACAACAAACACACTGAGAGAGAAACTAGGGAAACCATACCTTTCACCATAGCATCTAAAAAACTGAAATATTTAGGAGTCAATCTAACAAAAGAAGTAAAAGATCTATACAGTGAAAACTATAGTACCCTGAAAAAAGAGATTGAAGAGGATTTTGGAACATGGAAAGATATTCCTTGCTCATGGATGGGAAGAACCAACATTGTGAAAATGGTCATACTCCCAAAATTGTTGTACAGATTCAATACAATTTCAATTAAAATACCATTAGCATACCTTACAGATCTAGAGAAAACATTCCTTAAATTTATCTTGAACCAGAAGGGACCCAGAATAGCAAAAGCAATCCTGGGCAACAAAGACAAGTCAGGTGGCATTACAATCCCTGACTTGAAGTTAAAGCTATTGTCATAAAATCAACATGGTACTGGAAAAAAACAGACCTGAGGATCAATGGAACAGACTAGAAGATACAGCCACAACCACAAACATACTCAGCTACCTTATCTTTGACAAAGGAGCCAAACAAATTCAGTGGAAGAAAGAGAGCCTCTTTATAATAAATGGTGCTGGGAAAACTGGCTTGCCACATGCCAAGGAATGAAGCTAGACGCATGTCTATCACCATGCTCCAAACTCAAGTAAAAGTGGATCACAGATTTAAATATTAAAACAGAAACACTGAATCTACTAAAAGCGAAAGCAGATAAAAAACTTGAAGATATAGAGGTAGGCAGAGAGTACATGAACAAAAATAAAACTGCATGGAAAATATTTCAAAGAATTTACAACTGGGATCTCCATTTATTGAAAAGTTTTTGCACATCTAAAGAAATCGCCAGCAGTGTAAAAAGAAAATCCACAAATTGGGAAAAAATTTTAGCCAACTGTTCCTTGGACAAAATGCTTCTATCTAGAACATATAAAGAATTAAAAATAATCAGCTCCCCCAAATTAAAAGACCCAATCCAAAATGGGCATCTGAGATGAATACACACCTCTCAGATAGACAAATACAAATGGCAAATAAATACATGAAAAAACATTCAGCATCTTTAGTCATTTCTAGAAATACAAATTAAAACAGCACACTGAGATTCCATCTCACCTTAGAAAGAATGGCTATCATTAGGAAATCAACCCATAACAAATGCTGGTGAGGCTATGGAGAAAAAGGAACACTTCCTCACTGTTAGTGGGAGTGTAGACTGGTGCAACCACTGTGGAAATCAATCTGAAGATTCCTCAGTAAACTAGGATTAGAGGTCCCATTGAACCCAGCTGTTCCCCTCCTGGGTATTTTTCCAGAAGAACTGAAAACATACCACAGCAACATAGGTGCACCCATATTTATAGTAGCGTAATTTGTAATAGCTAAATCATGGAAACAACCCAAATGTGCATCAAGTGAAGAATGAATAAAAATGGCATGGTATTTTTGTACAATATATTACTCATCTATAAACAAAAATAAACTCAAGGCTTTTGCTCATAAGTGAAATAAATCAGACCCACATGTGTAAATGTATTTTCTCACTAGTGTAAGAACCTGAAAGAGTGAATACAATCTAAAAGGTATGATAGATACTGTGAAAGGGAAAGAAACTGCTCTAAAGGAAAGAACTGGGATGAGGGACAAGAGAAAAGAAAGAAAGAAGGGAAATATGTCAGTATGTATATATAGGATAGCTAAGATCATTGTACTGCTGATTTCTATTACTTTATGGAAAGGAACAGTTAGTGTTTAATTGTTTGATCAGTCTCACAGGCCTATATTTGTTAATTTGAGTAACCAATTTGAAGATATCAATATGTAATACAGCAACCATTGCTAGTTTCCCATCACCTTGTCTGAAATTCTGGATTGCTTATATTGTTCTAGTGTTATTTTGTCAGTGTCTGTGTGTTTGTTAATGTGTTTTCATTCTTTTACCTTTAAAATAAAAAAATGAGGCAAAGAAATAGAACTAAAAAGATAATAGTTATATTCAAATTCACTTCCAGTATGGATTCAGAAATAGTTAATAACCTGATGCAATACAATTTGATTACATTTTACAATAGTGAATCTACACATTGACCTAGAAAAAAAAATGCATGTGGAGAAAGCTTCTGATGAGTGTTGTTTAGTTTGATTTGAAACAAAACAAGAGTGTTCTTGATTGGGTTAGGATAATTTGTGGTTCAGGACTTTGGTTTTAACTGCTACTGTCGAGTGGAATAAGGAAACCACTTGCTCTTTCCCATGAAAATGTCTTTGACATACTTTCCCTTGTCCCATATTTATTGTTCTCCCGGGAGGTTCTGCCTGTCCTTTGTTCCCATTCACATACTCCTGTTGGAGAAGATTTGGAAGCTGATGGTGGGGAAGTGATATTGATATCACTGGGAAAATAAACATAAGTGCATGAAATATTAAGGAGAAATGTGCCCATTTCTACTTAAAACAAAGCAAAAAATGTATGATGATTTCACCATGGGCAGGGGTCACAGTTGGATTTTATCATAAGTGGTTGGAGGTTATAATTAAATTTCCATCTGGGTTTACAATCCACTTTGAAGAAAAATAATTTGAAAGGTTAGAACACTCTCTGTCTCCGATAGAGGAGCTCCTTGATGTTTCCTGCAGAGAATTAATTATCATGTTGGCATAACCCCTGTCCACACAGTTTCTCTCCCTATTCATGAATAAAAATTCCCAACTTTTGGGCTCAGAACATTTTGAAGCAGCTGAAATGCAAGTAATAGATGGTGTTTATGCATTAGATTAACTAGGGAATAAATGCATATAAAATTTTTTCAGCTGCCAAGACATTTTCATCTTTGGCTGAAATGAACCCATGTGGTTCAACTCAGAGAGGGAAAGGCTTCCACCCATGACTTGCTCACTCTGACTGAAATCTAATTATCCACATGAAAGATGAAGAAAACGTAAATTGTAGTCTATAGAAATTTTAGTTTCATTCTATTTCTAGTTGCTAAGATTTTTAACTTCCTCAAGCCTTGATGTTTTCATTTTTAAACAGGGTGATGATTCTATCCTTGTTATAGGTTGACTGTAAATATTAAATGAGATGAATCACTCAAGGCACTTCATCCAATGCCTAGCACACAGTAAGTCCCTTAAAATTTTTAGTTATTATCATATTTCTGTCATTTGACATTTTCCATCTCAAATTTTTTTCCTTTGGTCTTTTTACAAAGAAATCAAAATCACTGTTAACTCATACCATCTAGTATCTATTAATAATACAGACAGGTTCATGTTTCATAGCCAGAAGTCCAAATTACCCAGATCCCTTTTGTCCAAAAGAAGGGATAAAAGTCAGCAGGTTCAATTTTTCCCCCAAATTTCATCTTGTAGCCTAGAGGATCTTGGATCTGAACTACTTCAGCAGAAACCTAACTTTAGCTGCTTTTCTTTCTTTCTTTTTAAAATAAACTACTTTCCATTCAATGATGAAAGAGTGTCAGAATAATGTATTCTGAAATGGAGTTTTGTGCTGCCAGAGTTATAAATGTGCAGGAAGTAATAAAATGTGAAGATAGTCATAGGTTGAATCTAATATTTCCTACTACTTATATAAATAAATCCTACAAATTTACAACTAACCTACATATCTTATTGAGATGAATATAATAGAATTTTCAAAATATAGTTAGTTTGAAATATATATATATTTCATATATATATGTATATATATATATATTTGGATATACTTAGTAATGCTTAAGCAAAGTTTGTTTGGAATTGTGAGCAGAGACTAAATTATGAATGATTCTTTTATGGTTAGTGATTCCAAATTTTTCTTCCATTGTAATTTAAAGTTATTATCTTTTCACTTTTTGTGTTGGTAGGATGTCCTTTCATTTATTTTTCTTGCAGTAAAATATCACCACCCCTTCAGTGATTAGGAGACATTGTTTGACTATCCACTCAACTTAATATAATTCATTTTCCCCTTGGGCCTGGCTTTCTGTTTATAGGAAAATTTAGGGATTTTAGTTAGAAAGCATGCTTGTTACACACACACCTGTCTTCCTAGTGAACGCTAATTGGAGCTTTAAGCTGAACCAATCAAATCATCCCAGAGATTGAGAACTGACAAGAGAGTCTCCGAGGGGTGCGTGAACAATGGCATATTACTGTGTTACAAAGATTTAAACTTGGAGGAAGTTGACAGTTATGGGAACAAAGCAACATAAAAGGCCAGTTAGTGGAGAAGGAGAAAAATAAAGGAGAAATAAAAGCAAAGCAAATGTCTGGCTGCATTCTTGGTAAATTTCTAAGACATCATTCCAGTCTACCTTTTTTATATTTATTTTTATTTTAAAGACTAAAGAATGGAAAGATATCAACAATCAAACAGACATGAGCCAGAATAACTCAAAAGCAATAAAGGAAATACATAATTACAGAGGAGATAGCAGGGAATTAACAATGGTTGCTATATTACACAATGTTATCTTGAAGTTGGTTACTCAGTTATACAAATAAAGGCATGTACGGTTGATCAGTTGGTTTTCTCCAGCCTCATCACCGTTGTTACCCCACCCAAGCAGTCATCTTCCCTCTGATAATAACTGTACTTTTTGGTTTATTTACTCCCTTGGGCTCTCACATTGGGAAGACACATGGCTGCTTCAAATTATGTTGTAACAAACATGGGTGCACACAAATTGCTATGGCACTAGGTAAAAAAGCACCCATCCTCAAAAACCACAGATAGGTAAGGACCAGGTACATTATGGTCAGCACCCCACCGAAAAGCCCTTGAGGCCCTTGGGGGTCCAGTTGAGTCCACGGGGTTGCCCCTGAGGACCTCTGGGCTCTGCCCTGTCACCACATGCCTGGAGGCCTGGTCCAGGTCCCCTTACACAGCTGGTCACTTGGTGCACTTACAATGCTGGGCACAAGTGGCTCTCCCCCACCTGTATTCACTGAAGCAGTCCAGGGTGTGTAGTAAGCTTAGTTATTAGGTTTAGGAGAAGATTGGAGGAGTTTCTCAGGTCTTCTGTGTACAGTATGTTGTTATCTATTGCTCTCCAGGATTCCTGCTTTTCATATAACTTGTCTCTGTGAGTTTATACAAGATTCATATTTGCAAGCAGTGTGAAGTCCCCCTCGGTGCTCATGATAGTTTAGAGTGGGTCCTGAAGTCCATGGTCTCAGCCTGTTGCTGTCTGGAACACATGTTGAGGGCAAGGGGCGTCTAGTCTCGAGGTGCTCACAGAGGGGGTTGAGGGTGGGAGGTGAGCCTGGTACCTCAGCTCATGCTTCCTGTTTGGTGTTGGAGTGAGAAGGGTGTGGGGCAATCTGGCCCACCTGCATCTGCACCTCACTCTTGCTGGTGTGCTCCAGTTCCCATTTGTTCATTGTCTGGATCCCCAGGATTTGCCATGGCCCTAGGGTCGCTGCCACTGCTCTCTGCTGCTCTCTGCTGGTAGTTGCTCTCACGGGGGAGAGGTGGCAAGGCACAACATCAGGGAAGGCATGGGGCTGGGTGTGGTGAGCTATGTTCTTGTTTTGTCTCCGCCTTGCCTCAAGGCGCTGATTAGGGCGAGTTGCTGCAGAGTGGGCATGCTGGTTTAGTGGTTGTTGTTTCTTTTCATCATCAAGCTGGATTCAACAGAACCTCCCGATTGCCACTGCTTCTTTCCTGGGCTGCGCTTTCTCCACTCTGGTTTTGGCCCATTTCACAGAGTTTTGCTCTCCTCTTACCGAGTCAGGAGGCTTCCTCAAGCATGGGCTTCTGAAGCTGAAGCTGAGAGTGTAGGAATGAAGAGGCAGGCTGAGGGTGTGTATGGACTAGTGAATCCCACTTTCACCTTCTTCTGTTCCTCTAACTGTGCCATGGCAGCCACCTGAGCTGTTTCACAGGAAGGAATCTTGTTTGCTCTTTCTGATGACTTCAATTCTCATTTCTAATTCTTCCCGGTACCAGGGCACCCACTTCTCTCCTTCTTGTCTTTCTCATGTTGGTATAATCCAGTGTCTGGGTGGCAATCCTCTGGGAGTATCTTTCTCTGCTGCTTATCTGGTCACCATCAAGCTGTGCTTTTTCCACTCTAGTTTTGTCCCAGTTCTTGGAATTTTGCTCTCCTCTTGCCGAGTCAGGAGGGTCCCTTAAGCATGGGCTTCTGAAGCTGAAGCTGTGAGTGTAGGAATGAGGGAGTGGACTGAAGGTGTGTATGGAGTGGTGACTCCCTCTTTCTCCTCCTGCTCTTCCTGTAAATATGCCATGGCAGCCACCCAAGCTGTTTCTCAGGAAGGATTCTTGTTTGCTCTTTCTGATGGCTTCAGTTCTCATTTCAAGTCCTTCCCGGTACCAGGAGACCCACTTCTCTCCTTCTTGCTTTTCTCATGTTGCTATCATCCAGTGTCTGGAGGGCGATCCTCTGGGAGGATCTTTCCCTGATGCTTACCCAGTCACCATCTTCCCAGAAGTCTCTCCAGTCCTACATTTTACCTATACTTTCGCTTTGCTTCTAAATAGTTTTCAAAATAGCTCCTTCGAGAAAAACAGTGTATTAATTTTCTAGAACTGTCATAGCAAAATAACACAGTATGGGTTCTTTAAACAACAGGAATTAATTTCCCCACAGCTCTGGATGCTAGATGTCCTAGATGAAGGTGTTCCCAAGGTTGATTTCTTCTGAGGTCATTTTCCTTGGCTTATGCATATATAACTATCTCTCCATAGTATTTTCTTCATGCAGTCTTCTTGCAGTGCATGTCTTTATTCTAGATTTTTACAAAGACCCAGTTGTATTGGATTAGGGCTCACAACTATCTCCTCATTTATATTGATTACACCTTAAAAGATTCACATCCAGAAGTACCTGAGAATTATGACTTCAACATTAGAATTTTACAGTGGATACAATTCAGCCCATTCCAATGTAGTCTTTGGATGGTTTTGAAAACACTTCCAAATTTGGACATGCTCTGTCAAAGTCACAAGAGATGAGTGGAGAAGTGATAAAAGAAGTGCTAAGTCAGTGACTCATAGAAGTTTTGGGTGTAGTGGAATCTTGTGCTCTTAGCTGCACAGATTTGAATGGAGGGTCCCATGACCATTTTCCCCTAAAAGGTCATCTTCATGGTATCAAAGTGAAATGGAAACACAGCAGAGGAGGACCCTGATGGCTGCATAGGATGAGCAGACTCCCAGGGTTGGCCCTTGTCTTTCCAAAAAGTTGGAACCAATTTAAGGACTTCGTAGGAAACTGCCTAGTGTTCAAATAAGAAAGTGAATCTTGTGAAAAATGGCTGTGTAAGCAATCTCCTCATTTCCATTTATCACAACCTGTCAAGTGAAGTGACTATGCAAATAGCAAGCAACATGATGAATTGGGAAAATGTTATTAAAGGGTTCAGAAACAAACTCTTTAAAAGTTAGCTTTTGAAAATGCTTTTGAATAAGTAAGTAAATGTTGTGCTGCTCAGCTCAAGCAAAGATCCACCAGATTTACTGACTCCATGTAAGGAAAATAAAAGACGGAGCATTTAATATTGTGAAAGATTTAATGAGGCTGTACCAAGTACACCAATAAAAGCTCATCTTTGAGTGAACTGCTTTCTCATGTGGGAAAACAACAGGCTAAAATAATTAAAGATAAATAAAGACAATAATTTTTTAAAAATAAAACTATAGTGGATTCCCCAAGGGTAGTGACTAAATCCTCCCAATACAAAGAGAGGAAAATTATCTGTTCTAATGGCTGAAGTCAGAATCTAGATTTGTTCCATTGCTCATGTTGAAATTTCAAAAGTCCATTAGAGTTGATATTCTCTGAAAAGACAGAAAAACAGCAACAGACCAGAGACACTTCTTATATGTTTAGAATGGCTGATTCATGTACATAAAGGCAAGCACTAGAAAATGACTTTCAGATCTCTGCATACATCTAAGTATGCTATGAATCTACTACGGAGTTTCCAAACTTTTATGTGTTTTTTTCTTTTAACCGTACTCCTAGTGTTAGCCATGTTTAGACTAGGGGATATTCGATGGAAAATGTACCACAGAGTTAGAAAATGTTAGAGTCCTTCCTGTGTACTCTACACTTCTCTTGCCAACTGAGAGTTTGCTTGTGACACAAGCTCCATGGGGCAGTTATGTGAGTCTGAAGCTGGGACTACTGCAGGGGAAATTTTAGGATTGGGCTTGAAAGCATTCAATGGCAGCCCATGGTTCCCCAACTCCTTTAAAGAAAGCTGCACCGCTGTGCTTTCTGTCCTGTGCCACAATGGCAAGGGTGGGGTGACAGCTTGCCTTATTCTTCATTGATTAAAAGTTGAGATGCACAAATAATTTCTAGGAGTAAAATGGCTTTGTTTAAAGAAGAGAATAAAAAAAAACCAGTAACCAAATAACAACAACATAGACAAAAACAAAACAAAGCAAAAAGAATAAAAACGATACAAAGTTTCAAAACAGAATGATAGGAATTAACAGGAAAAAACACATAAACATGCTCTAGCATTAATTTGCAGAAAAATTAAAAGCTTAGGATTTGTGTATTTTCCCTACAGAATTTGAAACACTTTAGATGATTTCCTAGATTTAAACATAAAGGTATAATTTTAAAAATTACTTCTGCATTCCAATTTCTACTGGACTCTATCCAGAAATAACATGACTTGCTTTATCCTTTTATTAAGTCATTTAACTCTGCTGTTGAATCATCCTATCTATGTGTTATGATGCAAGTAATGAAGGCAATTAAAGTCTTCTAAACACAATGTTCTCAGGAACTATTTCCCTACAGTCAAGGAAGAATGAGATCTCTTATTCTAATACTGGAGTAACATGAAGTGTCATAAATAATGCTACTTTCCAGACAAGGTAAGTCCTGAAGTAGAAAGAAAACCCCTCCTGATTTTCTGGTTTCAATAGCAAATTTATGCTGTAATAACTAGTTCAAATTAAGTGTACACTTAATTTTCTGAGTTTTATTACCATGCAGCCTAGATAAGCAATTAAAAATCTGTAAATCATGCATATTCCAACATGCATGTGAATGAATGACCTTTGGCAAGATTTTTGTCCTCTCTGGTACTCTGTCTCCTTATCTTTCTGATAAGGGCTTCTACTAGGTTCTCAGTTGTGGTGTGCATCTAAAATAACAATAGTTGTAGTTGGTCTGGGGATTAAAATGTTATCTCGGGTATTTGGGTAAACATACTATTTTCACTTTAAAAGAACATAGGTCTCTGGAAACAAAGGAAAATTAGGATACTCTCTGTAGAAAAATAAAATCTCCATCTCTGACAAGTTCAACCTATTGTGTTTTTAGCAGTAGCCACTACTCACATTTCCTTATGACTTGGCACAGATGTTTTCTTTGCACGAGCAGTCCTACGATGTGTTTGTGCTGCTTATCTGCTGATAGTTTAATGTAAGTAAGATAAAAATCATAATCTTATCCTGTGACTTCTTTTTCTCTTCTCAAATATTGAAATAATTTATGACATCTAATATCATAGTTCTGCAATGGCGGGCATTTCCAGTTCTTTGTACCTATGGGATAATATAAATATTCATGTTGATATATGTTTAGTCAATTGTATGAGTATCTCTGTAGAGTAGATCTAGAATATTGAGATTTAGAAATAATGATTTAGAATATTGAGACAAAAGGATGTGGAGTGTGGATAAATTTCCACATTTTTCCTCCAAACCTTTGTGTCAATTCATAAAACTATCAAGACTATATAAAATTGTTGTTTGGTTTCAGCTCTGTGAACCTAAAGAATTATCAATGTTTTGGATCTTTACTATTTTGAGAGGGGAATTGTTTTGTAGCATAAATTTGCATTTTTAAAATGATCAATACAGATTTTTTAAAATAAGGAAATTTTAAAAGTGACTCCCACTCATGAACATCAAAAATTAAATAAGGTTTCTAGTTAGATGATAATGAAAGAAAAATTAAAGGATACATTGGAGGAATTTAAGCAGAATGCTGGCATTAATTTACATTTTCTAATCAGAAATGCATTTATTTTTCTCTTTGTCCTCTTGCGTTGCTCTAATTTGAATATTCATCAGGGAAAGAAGGCTGACTGAATAGTTAGATTTAACAATAGCTAAACGTATTCCTTTCTTATGATTCTGCTCCATCTTTCTAAGGTGAAACATTTCAAGTAAAGCAAATCTTAATTTTGAATTCAAGTGGCTTACTGCTGAAATCACTATGAACACAGTAGAAATGGGAAACTTTTCAGAATATTTTACCTCTGTGTACAAACTGGCACTTTCAAAGAGCTGTAGCATGACATGGATCCATGCAGCGCTGTCCATCACTTTCCATCTGCCTGCCCCAGCCTGCTCAATGCCAAGGTTAACGGATGTCCTACTTGGAGGATGGCCCTCAACATGAACTTCCTGTGCTCTCTGGCTGGCACCATGCTTTGCAAAATGATGTGTCCAGGCACATTTGTCCTCTCACCAGGCTCTCCTTTTTGCTTTTTCCTGTCCTCCCCCATTCATCCCATCCGAATCTCTCTTCACTCTTCTGGAGTAATCTTCCTGAGGTGCAGGGAGCAACCTGCTTCAGCCCGTAGAGCCACACCTCTCTCACCTGGGATATTGTCAAGGGGAGCGTCCTCCACTCACCAGAGCCTCCCCCTTTGGTACCTTTTCTCTTTTTTCTCCTTTCCTCTGCTCCGCCTCAGTCACAAGGCCTCAGTCATGCTTCCCGTTTGTTCTACATCAGTTTATCACAAATCTGATCCATTCAGTCAACCGTGATTGTCCAAGAGTGTGCACTTGGGTCAGGTCGCAGCAGAGTAGTACACATGATGAATTATTAAACCCTTTTCTGGAGAACTTTAGAACCTCTGATTCCACCAGGGCATGGAACCAGTGAATGAGAACATGTGTGATGAAAAAGAAAGTCCTTCCTGGGAAGAGAAATCTGGAGTGGACTACTGTGATAGACTGAATTTCTCATGGATATCCTTTGGGAGCACCGTGAACACAAGTCACTTCTCATTTGTATTTTAAATTTAGGTATGGTTAACATTTAGAAAATACAATCAGTTTCAAAAGCCCCACAACCAACTCTTTTCCTGTGTTTGGCTTTGTACAGTACTTCTGTGTGTGAGTGAAATAACTGTTGTTGCAGTTAACATAAATATTAATTTCATGAGCAGGATTAATGCTCTCAGGTATTGCAGACCGAAAGCATCACATCTCTTGTGTGCCTCACTATCTCTGGAGATTGTGTGTGCAGTGCTAGCCATTATGGTGTAGGAGGGGCTCCCATTTGGCCCTTGTGATTGCTCTAGATCTAGATTTTATACCCAAGTGCTAATGTTAGGCACTAGCAGATTTTCTCCTTCTCTTTCTCTTTCTTTGTCATCACTTTAAGCATAAGGTTCATACCTGTACACATGAACACTCCTCACATTTCTCAGTATTCACGAGTTACTCAACTTGATTTTATCTTCTCTGCACAATGTAGTTTCCTTTTGTCTTTTCTATCAAAGGAGGAGAGAGTTTGTTCTTTTTTCTTAATGATTAACCCTTTACATTATTATTATTAGGAAAAGAATGAATGTCTCTGGTAGCATCATTTTAAATTAGCTTGACATACATTTCATGGTAGGTATAGAGTCATCCTAAGAATCCTTCTATTGCCTGCTTCGGCTCCATCAAAGGTGGCCTAGGCAATGTGATACAAAGTCATCTAAGTCCTTTGAACATTTGTCCTTGTTCCTCTCTTCATTCATGGAGAGGATCATCTTAACACCTTGCCTGTCACTGGCATTTTCTACTTCAGTTTAGTTTATATTTGCTGAATTTAACTGACTATGCTATGTTTTACCATAATCCCAGATGACACCATATCCAAATTACTCTGTTAGATTACTTGTCTGTGCCTTTTTAACATGAGAGTAAAGAGCTAAACAGCAACAATTTCAGTGAAACCACAAATAGATTATAAGCTTTTTAAGATAAAGGATTGGACTGGATTTGTTTCCCAGTATACCTTCAGAACTCAGTACTGTGCAAGTGTTCCACAGCTATTTGTCAAATGAACTAAAAGATGGTATGTATTGAACAACATGGTTTCCATGTCTGTTTCTTACCTTACCTTCAATTAAGCATTTTTCCTAATGACCAGAGAGTATTTTACGTTTTGTAAGTTATGTGTTTCCATTATGGTGTTGTGATTGTTCAACTCTTTCAGCATGATAGTAGATGTAGACAAATTTAAATGAATGAAAATGGCCTTGTTGCAATAAAACTTTATTTATAAAAACAGATAACCAGCTGTATTTCGACTACAGGTAGAAGATTGCCAACATCTACCATAGGCCCATGTGTCCCCCCCCCCTCCGCTCTACCAACATGAATATATTGGTTTATCTCAAATTCTTCTAGTGGCAGTAATGAATGAAGGAAAGAATAAAAGGAGTTGTGACAATTATAATAATTCTCTCCTGGGGGCGGGGAAGGGAATATTGATATAGGTATAGAGATAAAGACAAAGATAGACCCTCCTTTAAGCTACACACTTGTTAACACTCTCAAGAGAGTCTTCACGCATTGTTTAGTGTCACAAGCTGCCAACAGCAAATGATGTTGGAAAGAATTAATATTTTTCAGTCATTTTGTTGTTATGGCTATCACAAGATGGGACAGTTCTCAAGAGCACCTTGTCTGGTTCCATGCTTTCAGAAAGGTAGTTCCTTCAAGAAAGGGGTCTGGCTCCCAGGGTAGTTTTTCTGGGGGCAAAGAGTGAGTTGTCATTCTCTGAGCATCACTCTGAGACACTCGGGTTCCAAAAGAGAGAGATGTAGATGGGAAAAATGAGACCCTCACCAGGCACTAGGAACCAGAAGAAGGTGAATGATAAGTCTTAGGCCCTATAGGTTTTGGCTCGTATTTACATCCAAGGACAGCATCTTTGGTAAAAACATGGCTAACCACACTATATGAGGACTACTGTCCACTCTTAATTGTAAGAGCTCTGGGAGAGAAGTTTCTGGCCCTGACAGGTAGTAGTTCAACAGGCAGGCAAATGACCAGTAGGAGGAGTGTTGGGTACTGCTGAGATCCTGAGAGACTGAGCCCTAGCAGACCTTGCTTGCTTGCCATGTCTGACTTTGAGGTCTCACAGGTACAACCCATTTGACCAGCTAAAAGAGGAAGTTTCCATGAATACAGCTACTGAACTGTCTTTGTAGAGGCAAATAAGCAGCAAAGACAGAAGTAAAGATAGCGGTTATTGTGTCTATAACCACTTCTTTTGTTTATTTTCCTTTTTGACCAATATTTTTTCTCCTTCTGCTTTAACTCTTTGCCTGTTTAGTCACAGAGTGACCTGCTTTTATAAATGTGTTTTTTAATACTAAGGAAGAGTCTTTTGATACATAAAATGCTTTTCATATGCATGTATTTTTGCTTTTTCTTTTATCCATGTTCTCTTGTCTCCTGAACTACTTACCCGTTTCTCATCTGCTATCAAACATTTGTAATTTAGCTTTGACATCATTTCCTCAGTCAGAAAGTCTTCCTGACTATAGAACCCTCCATGGGCATACACATTCCCTAGGCATGTGTCTATCACTAAATTCATGAAATTGTGTGATAACTACTTATTTGCATGAGTTCTTCATATTAAATAATCCTGGGGACCCTGCCTAAGCATGGTGCCTTTTGCATGGGTAGGATAAGATTTGGCACTGAGGCTCCTAGAGGTAAACTTGTGATCAAAGCTAGAGAGGAAGGAAGCAGCAGATGGAAGATGCTGGCCTGAGTGCGCCCCAGCTCCTAAAATCATTGTGTCTTAAAATTAACCTACTTTTATAGTTTAGGAATGTTGGGCCATCTGTGGCAGATGATTAGATAAGAGCAATAACTAGTCCTTTCTCTTGGGTCTTGCCTCTCTTTTTCTCTATTTCCACTTTCCCAGCCCAGGCAAGTGCCCCTATGCTGTTGTTGGAACATATTCCCATGGTACCTCTTAGATCCTGCTGGCTTTTCACAAAGGCCTGTCTCATGGGAAGAGCTGTGTCTCTTGTACCCCCCTTGAATACTGCACCTCCAAATGCTAGAAGTTTCCTTAGAGCTCCTTTTCCATAAGCCTCAGAAACTAGAGATGCTCTGTTTGGCCTTTTTCTATGCCACAGAGCTGTTAATACAATACTGTACAATGGAATGGTCTTAGGGTAGGCATAATCACATGGGATTAATTTTTTCCAACATTAAGGGACTCCACATAAGTACCCATTTTTATTTGTGACTTGTTTGTCTTGTATTGTTGGAAGAATAGAATCATGGTTCATTTTACACACACACACACACACACACACACACACACACACACACACACTTCTTTGAAGCCACTTACTCCGGTGGACAGCTTCATGTTCAGAATGTTTGAGGAACAATGGGCTGACTGCTGATGGTAACAGCTTGCATTGGAGCAGGACTGTCCAACGCAACTTTCTGTGATGAGGAAAACATTTTTCTGAATTTCTGGTTCCGAAATTTGAAATGAAAACACTTTCCCAAATGATACCACAGGGCTTCTGGTACTACATGTGCTAGTATAGTGATAATCACTTTGAAAAAATTACATATGGATGGTATCAAAATTTTCATTAATGTTACCATTATATAAACATTCCAGAGTAATTCAATGTAAACAGCAGTAAAACAGGGGCTGACCTCCTTCCTCACTTTCTTCTGTGAAATAATCTTGCAAAAAGAAGATTTATACTCTTCAACACGTTGAAGAAGGATTCCTCCTACATTAGCCCACAAGAATACTTGTGTGTGTCTTAGTGGGCTAAAGAATTAAGAAAAAAAAAACTTGTGAAACAAAACCTCCTATGATCTCTTCCTGCCCCAGTTTTAAGTCTTTCCTCTTCTGTTTTCATAATAAAATAATATTTCAGGAAATTGTGATAAGCTTTCCCTTCATTTCTCATGATTTACACAGTATCTTGCTTTGTAATTTCCTGTCCTTTGACCAAACCCTCCAAGGCAAATGTCCAATCTGTGGAATTGAAACATTGGATAAAAAAGGGAAAAAACACATTTATTTAAGGTGCTATCACAATGGTAACCATTATTGTTCCCACTTATGGGGGCAATAATAATTTTAGACATTTTGCCATTTTTTCAGGTACTTTACAAATGTGTCAAGTAATCCTCCTGACAGCAAATTATTCCAAAGGATAAGGTACCAGGAACCTCCTTGTTATTTTCCATATTTGAGAACACCAAAGTGAATTTCAAGTTTCTTTTATTCAACCCAGAGTATTTTTAGTGAGAAAGAATATACTACTCATGGTACCTAGTAAAGAACTTTAAATTTAAATTTCTAATCTCAGCTACTATGTTTTATTTGTATTTTCTTATTTTTAGGGTAAAACCTAAATATTTTTTGATTGCCATGTAGATATAGTAGTTTAAAAATAATCCATGCTAGTTTATTTACTTCACACTTAATGAAACAGTGGAAATGTGGCTCATATTTGTAAGTATTTCATGATGAAAGTACTTTTTCATTTTAAACAGTGGATGAAAGAATGTTTAGTAATCCAACTTCCTGCCATTTTGAGCTTGTACACTTCATTTTAGCATTCTAGTCAATTTTAGAGACTAGATATTATGATTTGCACAGAAATATTCCTTGAAATATTGTCCTTCTATAATATATTTTATGAACATTTGTAACTGAAAGTCTTTAATTAAGTATAAAGTTCTCTGAAATGTACTTGTAGTATAGGTTAATGTTGCATGGGTCAGATCAGATGTTACATAAATCATGGAGACATGTTTTAATTTTTAAGATGTGTGTCACTTGTTTGCAGTTAGAACATATACTTAAGACTCTAAAGGCACAGAACTGAATGTTATGATTCCTAATCTCTTATTTTCTTTAGAGAAAATCTAGCAGGCTAAAAGAAATATTGAGATAGTACAGCTAAGCTCTATTCAAAGAAAATATATTTACTTTGCTTATGGTCAGACATTCCCACAATTATTCTTTGTAGCAAATCTGATATTTCAAGCTGTTATTTTTGGAACTGGTACTATTGTGGCTTCTTAGGAGCCTTGTAAATGCCAGATATTGTCATGACCATAGGATCTCATTTAACTGTCAAACACCCTTTCACGATCTTTATTTCATATATGAGAAAATTGAAGCCCAAAGAATTTTGATGAAATTAGTTCATAAATTGTCCTCTTTTAGTCATCAGAGATGTGCTTAGGTTTTCTTTGTCTTTTTCCCCAAGTGGATAAAAGAAACATTTTATGAGGAAGGCAGTAATATATACCATCTAATGGATGTGTGTGAACAAAGAAACTCAGTCACATGCATGTGCACGCCTTACCTGTAGCCCCTACTTTCCCTGTTAGAATTTTAGCAGTTCTCCAAGGCTCAGTCCAAATACTTTTTTCTCTCTGTTCTTCCAGTGTGAATTTCCCCTCTTTCTGTGTGTTGTTATAGTTCTTTAGAGCAGTGACACTAGGGAGTTCATTGAAAGAAGGTTTACTCAGTGTCTCCTTGTTACTGGAATAACAGCTGAAGGTGAGAAAGTCTGTCAGTCCTTAAGTGTAGGATTCTTTTTCTATTCATCTTTGTCTCTGTCATAGTATGCAGCATAGGCAGTCACGTGAAATAAACTTAGCACCAGTTTCATTTTGAATGAGATAGACTTCAGGCAGATGACACACTTAGGGTGCTGCTTCATATACTGAAGAGTTGATAACTGGGAATCCCCACAATTAGAGTTAGGTATACTTGCTATCACAAACTACTTTGCAAAACTGTCATTATTTATTGTGAATGTTTTTTTTTATCTTTATGAGGTTTTTCAATACACACAGGAGGAAGACATTATTAAGCCTTTTACATCTTGTAGATTCTACTTGCTTCCAGTGAGGGAAAGCTCTCAGAACTTTTGTGGGCTGTAATGATTGGAGATGAGAAGAATGGAACAAGAACACCTAGGGAGCCATCAGATTATTTTAGGTAAGTAAAAATTGTATAAAATCAATACAAAATCTTGTGGTGCAGACATTTGGTGATAAGTCAGCATTGTTCTACACATTCTAAAAATTAACATATTAAATGGCTTAGCTATCAGGAATGTCTAGAGGGTTGTATTAGTCAAGGTTTTACTAGAGAAACAGATTACAACAGAAGGCATACAAATGTAGAAGAAATTACAAGATTGGCTTGCGATGGTCAGCCACAGAGTCGGGTGAGGAAGCATGTAGAGGGTGTCTGCACACTGGAGTCTGAAGGGTTCGGTCCAAGGTCTGGAGCTCACTGCAGTGTTCTGTGCAAGTCCTTATCAGGCCAATGAGTCTGTGACGGAAGGCTGAAGAGTCTACTCCAGAAAGTTGAAGAGTCTAAGCCAGAAGCCAAAGAGTCTGCTAGAAGCCAAGAGACGAAGTCCAAGCTGAAGGCGAAGACTAGAGCTCCTCTAAAGAGGAGAAGCAAGTCTGTCCTTCCTTACTTCCCTTTATGACTGCCCAGGTGAGATGCTGCCACTGGGTATGTCCTTTACACCTTAGGATGTAGAATTGATGAGCCAACTTAGTTAAACTTCTAAACTTCTTAAGTAGACACAATCAATCAAGCACTACAAGGATCTATCTAGCTACCTGCTTATCTATCTATCTAGTTAGACCAAAAAGCATAGCAAGGATCTTACTAAAATCATCCTTAAAGATCTAACACTAACCAAGGTTCATGGGAGAACATATAAAATTTAAGTATTAGATTTATGTTCACACATCTATGTTTAAAATAATCATGTAATAAAATAAAAATTAAATTAAATTTAAAAACTTATGTCAAGTAACTTCTTGAGAATAACAAGACGTGTCATTTGAGATTTTTTTTGAAATTCAGACCAATGTGGAATTACTCATAGCTATCTTAATGAAGGTAGGACACATCTCTTAAAAACAAGCAGGTAACTAAGACTGATGTATATTGAAACTATTACTAGCCATAAAATTATAATAATATTCTTCTGTTATTAACTTTTATTTATTAGGACTTAGATAGCAATTAATTATTAAGTATATAAACACTAATGGGAATCTCTTACACTTGAGTACAACCTATAAATTCTTCAAAATATTTTCTCTAGATTTTTCTGAAGAAGAAATTAACATTTTTAAAGTCCTGGATGTATAAAGAACCTTATGTACCATTTCATTACATTCACAAAACAACTCTTATAGATATATTTCCATAGTAAAAATTAGGATCCAAACGTACATTTTGGAGTGCTGGGATTTCTAGGCATATTCTCTACCACTGAGCTATTCTTCCAGCCCCAAATCTATGTTGAACTTGTTACCATTTGACAAGCTAATACAAGACAGAGATAAGACTTAAATTTACAGATTTTTTTTCTTTTAAAGCTCTTATGATTTTCCCCTTGAAAATTGATAATAAGGAATTTGAGTGATTTTTTTTCCAAGGTCATCAATTGTGGCACACTGGAACCCAGAATTCTCAGCTTTTACTTATTGCCATGTTCTCTATTCTGTGCTCTATGCATAGACATTAGAAAGAAGAGTTTAAATTGAGTTGCTTAAAGATTTTCCTTTGCTCATCCCCCATCTCAGTGAAATCACAGCTAGCAACTGAGGATATTAACTTGATGAGGCATAGACCAATGTGCCATTTAGAAGATTACTGCTGTAATTTCCTAAATGGTGAAGTGCTTGAATGAGTCACAGCATCAGAGTTCCTTTGAAAATACCCATTCAAAGACTGGATGGGTCAGGCTAAGTAAACACTAGCAATATCAGATGATTGCAAAAAAAAAAAAAAAAAAAAAATTCAATCTCTCAACAATCTCATCCACAATCTAGGCCAAGATATCTGGGAGGGATTGGCTCACAGGTATTTATTGTTGGGGAGGCAGTTCTTGGGGTTTGGCCCCGGCCATTGTGAAAACACTCATTTTACCTTCTAGAGGACACAGTGTAGTATACAATCCTTGGATGGTGTGGATCCATTCCACAGAATATGGAGATGAACTAGCAAGGTTCGCCGCTTGTATGAGTTGCATGCTTAAGGTCTGTGGTGCCGGTTATTCAAAGGTCTTTATAATTGATTTCATTGGACACATTTTATTTGTTTACTACTTGGATTTTATTTGTTTACTACAAAAGTCTTGATGATGCAAAGTTCTAAATGTTGGAAATGTAATTGGAAAATAAAATGTTATTCTACTCAGTTAATTTCATTTTACTTTTTGTCAAAGTAAGATGGCCAAATGAGATAAGCACAAAAATGCAGATATTGTCCTGATGAGGGAAAGATATTAATCCAGACATAGGCAGTTTGACCAAAGGTCTCGTTCTAGAAATATTATAAAGGAAATCTGGCACTGTGTGAATTCCAAGGCAGCTAACTGTTCCATGGAAAAGTGGGTGGTACCTGAGGTCTGGGCTATACTAGGATACATTTGTTTTGATTAAAAAGAAAACAGTAAAGGAATCTCAGAATTTAAAGAGAACTTGCAAATATGTTTTTAACTCTGAGATGGTATTCGTTAGGAATGGATACCATTTTTCTTGTTCTTCTAGGGCTCAGTGTATTTCTGAATAATTTCTCAGCTGTAAGCTAAGACTTTAATATTACATCCCTTTTCCAGAAATTTAAATATTAAAGCATACATTGAGGTAAAAGATACTAAAAAATATCCTTAGCCAGTTTTTATATATATTCTAGGATTAGAGTTGAAATATTTCTATTGTTTTTCCCTTTGAACAGCTTTGTGTATTTAACTCATCCTTTGCCCCCAAAAGGTGTAATTGCTTATTCTTATGATTAAAAAAAATGGATTTTAACCTTTTAAAAAAAAGCATTAGACAAAATTACAAAATAGTCTCTTGTCTGGCAATCTAGCACTTAGCATCAAGCTCAGCACGGCTCTGATTAAACTCTTTTTCTTTTGCTCTTTGCGTGTATGTGTGTGTACGTGAATACTAACACTCAGTTTTTTGAAAACACTTTTTAGGTTCATAATGCTTTATTTAAATGGTAAAAAACTCCCCAAACAATAAGCCCCCAAGGCTTTCGTGATACTAGCGATGCACAGTGAGAGGTGTGGCGCAAAAGAAGGAGAAAACAAAGATTGTAAAAGCAAAGGAAGAAATGAAGAGATGCAGGCATGTGGTGGATAGTGGCTGCGCTTACCAAGAGGAAAGAAACACATGTAAAATGTCATGTGTTTTGTGTCAGACTGACCCAAGACATTATGTTAAAGTGGCTTTGGGCTTTACTGGGGATCAGCTTATTTCCATGTTTATAATCCTTTAATTTTCTAAAAGTGGAAAATATTCCATTCTGTTGCAAAACTCCAGGGGAAGGCATAGAGTTTGGAGTGTGAGGCCTGACTCCCTTATTCAGTGTGGCCGGTCTGTGTAGCTTTCTGTAAATAGTAAGTCCTTTCCATTGTATGGCCTGGTCATTTAGTTCAACTAAGGGATTTTTCTTTCAGATTCAGGGAGCAATGATCATTTATGAATGCAGGCATTTATATTTAAGGGCAGCCCTTTATTTATATCATGGATGCAAGTTTTCCATTAAAGCATAATTTTGAGGTCATACTATTTCCCAAATATATGTCAGAGTATTTACTTGAAAACTTTAATGTCAGATTCCTGCTTGGCCAGTCAGAACTCTTTCTCATTTTCTGTGAAATATCACAAGTGGGTGTTAACATTTCAGTGAATGAGATATTCTACTGTGAGAAACAAGTTTTTTAGCTTTTATTCTACAACACATTTCTAGGACTGAGGCATTCTGCTTTTGAGTAGATGAGTACATGAATGTTTATTGTTCACTTACAGCACAGATACCGCCATTAAGCAAATTATATGAGTTCTTAAGATCTCAGTCTACCTATTGGTATAGTGAAAATAATAATTTCTTCCTAAAATGTTATGGAGATTAAATAAGAAAATATATGCAATTCCTGGCCCTTACTAGGTGTTTGATAAACAATAACTGATCTCATTTACATTAAATAGGCTCCTGCCATTTTGACACAGCTACAGCTACAGATGTGATCAAGTAGAAATCCCTCCCCAGGGAGTCAAGACTGCAAAGAAATAAATAACACCACTCACGGAATGACTTTCCATTTGGATGGTGATAAATATAGCTCTGCTATTCTCCGTGAAATAGTCCTAATGATTACCACATTCCTTTTTATCCTTTGTCAGAAAATGTGAGATTATCGCCTTGGGTCAGTTTGACATCAACCCAGTTTCTGGTCATCAGAGCCTAGTGATAAATAATTTTAATAAATTAGAATTTTGCAGAAGAAGGAAGCTTTGACTATGGCACTATTTTCATGTAAAGTTGTAAAATCGGAACAGTATTGACTATTATGTATTTCCCTTAGGTTTTTTTTTTTGTACTTGTGCCTGAGGAACTACTGAGACAGCCATTATTTTAAAAATTGAATGAATAAATAATTAAGATACAAATTCTCTATCCTTTGTAATAGTTGGAGGAAATTTTAAAAGATGTGGTTTTATGCCATTAGTAATTAGATTATTTACTCTGCCTTTCCCTGTTTACATAAAACATATGGTTGGTTAAATTTCTTTTCCTTTGAATTTTTAATATGAAACCAATATTCATTTCTCTATCTGTTTTGACTTTTGTGTTTTATTGATCTAGGTGTGAGGTAGAGAAATTTCTAAAATGAATTGGCCAGGGTACTAAATCACTTATTTTGGCCAAAGGCTAGTTAATACTCAGCAACAGTCACCCTGGGACATCAGATTGTGAAAGTAGTCATCATCTATGTGTTTCTATAGCTTTTGTTCAAAATATACAAGGTCCAGCCCATTCAGAGTCTTGAGGGTCAACAATTCACCACAGATAAATATTTATAGGCTAGCTTCTTTTGAAACTTAGGAAAATCTTACAAGCATTGTCTCCTTTGTGTCATTGTTCATTATATTTATGGTGGCAGATACACATTGAAAGGGTTCCAAGAGCTATATCCAGAAAAGAAAAAAGATCCATACTTATTGGTCTAAGAATGGAATTGTTCATTATGTCTTGCTTTATGATCTTTATAAACTAGGGTTTTGGTTTCAGATGTGACACTGAAGCTCTTAGCAATCTTCTCTACTTCCTGCTACTTCTTCCAATCCAGAGTAGCAAAGGCAATTTCCCACTGAGAATTAGCAATCTCACTTGTGCAAGCTTCTGTATCCTGTTTTCATACCTCATGCCCTTTCCCCATTAGCCTCATAACCTGCCTTTGTAACCTGTATGCTTTGAAGTTCTTAATCTTCCCATCTGGGTCTCACATCCCAGTTTCTTTGACACTGCGTTTTTCTCCTGGCCATCAGCTTCCTTCAGTAAGGAAACCACTGAAATGGATAGCAGGAGAAATGTCTTGCATCTACTGTTTTGCCACATGAATTGTACATTTATTTGCCTTCAGTGTCATCTTTGACAACATGGGTCAAGTTGGCCATCCAATTTTACCAATTCTTTAAGTTTTAACCTCGATAGTGGTAGAAATGAATGTGTAAACTTCTGCAGGTGACAAGGCTGGGTTTGAAACCCGTTTTTAGTACTTAGCATTGTATAACTTGTCCAGTTGCTTTATCTCTGAGAGACTCAATCTGCTTTCCTGTGCTGTGAGCATAATCATTTCCCCCTCAGAGAGATGTTATGAAAATTAAATGAGGAACACAACACTAAAAGAGTATCTGACCCATGCAAAGCACTCAATAAATATTAGCGCCCACTCAATGCCACTCTACCCAATGCTAAGTTTATAAAATGCTTTCTCTTACAATTATCTGGTTGGCTATGAGGAGGATTCTGATTCCAGGATTGAACAACAAGGTCCAGAAAGAACTCTGACTTACTTAAAATGAACAATCAGTGAGAAACAAGGAACTGGAATTCACATCTCATTTGGTGTTCTCTCAACCAAGCAAATGCAATACTACATTAACAACACATTTAGTTTTTGATATCCTAATTTTTTTCTGTCTTAATAGGATTTTCGCAGAGTCTTGGTTGCTGATGAAATAAGTGTTATCTTGTGCTCTATGGTTACTAAAGTAATCATGATTTGGTTACAGAGCTATCTAATCTAGGAACAGTGTCCATATTCACATACAGTTACAATAAATGGATAGATAAGGCCTACAGTCAAAATGTTATCCTCTATTTGTCACTCACACTTCGCAGTTTCTGAGGATACAGATTGGGATTTGAAATGGTTCTTTGCAAAGTTCATTTGAGGATTAGCATACAAGCGAAAGCCGCTGATTTATTTGGATAGGAAACACCACTCCTACAATATCCTGCAACAGTCGAGATGAGCCGTAAGTCTAAGTGTGTCTGCATCTGTGGGCTTAATGATAAGCACATGGAGAGAGCAGTCAGTTCGTCTTTGAAAGCTGCACTGATACGTCTCTGTTCAAATACATTAATCAACATTTCCATCTAGGCTATTTACTTGGGGAGAAGTTCAATTGCAGGGCTCACGGACCTGGCCTCTTTACTGAAAAAGAAAGAGTAATTTTTGTGCTTACGTGGATAGAAGCGCACAGAGCTTTCCCTTTCCTTTGTTATGCTTGTGACATCAACTGACCTGCACCTGGCAACTCTTTGTGGTGAGAGATGTGCAAAAGAAAATAGCAGCCAGCAACAGACTAGAGAGAAAAAGCAGAGAAAGAAGAACTGGGTGGAAGTGCATTTTAAAAAGTAGGAAAATGGAGCATTTTATTTATTTTATGTTGACAACAGTAAAAAAGACTCTACTCAGAGAAATCAGAATTTGAGCTCTGCCAGGAGCCAATCAAGGCAAGCTCGCAACAAATCTTGTATTTATTTGCTTTTAACCAGAATTCTTATTCTGTTTTCACCAGACAAAGGTGCTATTAGTTACTGAATTCATAATGTATGTCAGGTACAATTATAAACAGGCCAATTGCATCCTTATTTAAGTTTCTACAGTAATCCTAATAATTTTATGCTCTGAGTCTGTTTGTTCTTGTTTTATAGACAGCTACAAAGTCTATACTATTTTCCATAAAAATGATAGGCCCAGAGTCAGGACTTGAACATATTCATGCCTTAATTTGAAGCTTGAAATCTTGACCATTGTGCTCATCAGCATCTGTTGGAGGTGGTATGTATGATGGTTGTCACTTGGGCTAGGCCACGGTATCCAGATATTTGGTCAAACATTATTTTAAATGTTTCTGCGTAAGTATTTTGTTCTGCTGAGATTACCATTTATATCAGTTAATATTCAACAATGTAGATAAGTTTCTGTCCTGTGGACATCCAACCAGTGGAAGGCTTCATTAGAAAAAGACCTATTCCCAGGAGAACGTGGAATTCTGACAGCACCTGGTCTTGTGACTTGCATGACAGCATTGGTTCTTCTCTAGGTCTCAGCCTACTGATGGGCCCTGTAGATTCTGGACTTGGCAGTCTCTACAAGCATGTGCACCAATTCCTTCAAATACATTTCTCTTCCTGGATGTCCATGTGATACTGATCTATTTCTTCTGAGAACCCTGACTAACATAGAGCTCCTGTTCATTTTTTTCTTTTCATTTGAGTCAGCTGATGAAGAGCTGACCTAGAGTATGTTCACTGGTTTGTGTAGTAGGTTGCAGATTCAGGTGGGCATGATTAGACCTTGTGAGCTTTCTCTAGGGAGTTGATGTGGTAGATAAGACAGATGAATTTCCTTACTTTTACTCAGGCTAAACTCCCTGCTTCCTTGTTTAGCAGCCTACGATGGATCACATTATTTAGGGTTTAGTAAATTTATCCTAGTGTACCTTGGATATGTGTTCAGAAATCTACCTAGTTAGGACATATAAAATATATAGCTTCTTGTATAAAATTCTTATTTCATGCAAGCCTACATAGGCCAGGTACTATCACAGCTACCTTTCATATCCAAAATAAAAATATATTTTCCTGTGTCCCTTATGAAAAACCTTAACAATCTTGTTGATTGTAATTTTTTGCATAAGACTGATGATCCAAGATAATTGGTAACTTGCATTACTTAAGTAGAAGAGCTAGATTTCATTCCAAATCTGTCTGACTTTAAAGTCTGTCTTTTGTTCATCTAGTGAATACCTTCTTTTAGGCATGTTTTGCTCCCCAAAATAAGCTCAACAATGCAAAGTACGAAAACCAAGCAGAGAACAGTCCATTCTCCCAGATGAAAAAATATAATGTTTGTCATTAAATCTCTGGTGTTAGAATAACCTTTTGTGGCCTTCTTCCCTTCCTTGTCTGCTATGCCTTAGAACTTCTCCTTTTCTTTGAGAGCAAATATTTGACCATTTATAGTAACTATCCACTGCTTTTACCATAATGATTTTATCTCTGTTTTAATCTTGTTGGATTTACAAAGGTTAGAATTCATCATCATATTGTTTTCATTTGCTTTCCTTCATTTAATGCAACAATAAGGACTGAATACATTAAAACAAACTCAGCTTTACAAAAGAAAGTATTTTTAAACTGAATTGTTAACAGGCAAACAACCACCATTGGGGTTTTTAGATATCCTTCACTTCTCAGTTGATGTGCATAGTTCCAAAGGGCTTTAAGATGTAGTGCATGAAAATGTTTTTGTTTAATCTATAGATTAATGTGGAAAAGTTAGGGAATGTTTGCTTTTCATAGAATTTCTTTTAATTGTCCTGTTCTCATCATAAATTACCTCTCAGACTTTTGGAATTTAGTTTAGCTAGATAGTGCTTTATTACAAAAGCAGACTAAGAAAAAGTAAAACCAAATGATATACAAAACAGAAATATAGAACATTTGCTAAGAGAACTTTGGTATCCTACCAATTTGCTTGTAAGGGGAAATAGCCAGGTTGGGAAATTGATGGCTTTACATCAATCTTTAACATCTAGCTCCTATTCTTGGCAATATTATCCCTTGGTCTTGGGAAAGTACTATGACTGTCCAAAATAAGGTCTGAAAAAAAATTAGACCAGGGTTAACAAAGTCAAATCACGGTGAGCACACGTGTTTAGTACAAGCCTGAAATAAAATTAAGAACACTGGAGATGATCTACTTCTGGACATGGAGACATTTTGTCAAAACGTTTGTCATTCTCACTATGATGAGGGCAGCAGAGACTGGGGAAAGTATGGGAAAGTCCCATAGTGAAGTGATTGCCAGAGGATGTGTTTCCCTGTGACCTTTTACCAATGTAATTGCATACTATCAACTGTAGCCAGTAAATGATTCAAAGCAGTATGAACTGAAGGGATATTCCAAGCTGAATTACAAAAATAAACCCAAACCAACAGAGTTAGTTTCTGCATATCCCTGGTTTATTTCCAATAAATCTTCACTTCCTTTTTTTTCTACCTTTTATACAAAGCTACAAATGTTCAGTTCAAAATGAAGCGCTCAGTATGAGCTCTTAAATTGATCCACGAATCTGATTATTATTTTAGCCCAGTAAAGCAAGTGGATAAAGTTCAAAAAGATGGAAGCAAGTCAAACATAATCACAGCTCTATATCCACAACATTTGGTATGCTCAAAGCATCAACCAGAACAAAATGTCTAATTGGTTTAAAGTTTAAGTGGATTTTAATATTACAAATGTGGTGTAATTTTCTGCAAGTTTATTTGTGTGGTGCAAACTAAAGAGATGAGATGTCTTCAAAGAGCAGAGCCCTTAATTGAGGCCAAATGATTTAATGTGTCAAGTTAACCATCTTGACGTATCTGTGGCATGAGCTCTTAAGCATGGAGAGAGAAGTAAGCCTGGTCCCCATGTGGGAGACTTCTGCAGAACTCTCGCACACATACCCTCTTTGATATATCTCTTGAAGGAAGGATACTGTAAGCAGAAGACAACAGGATGTGGGTGCCTGACTCACAACGCAAGGCAGCCACATGATGCCTGTGTTGACATCAGCAGTGCAAGGACGTTTTCTTTGGGTTTCACACCAAGAGCAGCTGAGCCCACTGCCGTGAGCGGGACCACACACTGCATCAAGCGCCAAACACAGTTTTGTGTCACAGCAGCTCTCATAGCCGTGCTGCCCACAGGACCTCAGATGGAAGCTGATACCATCAACTGCCCTTTCCTCCCCACACCATGCCCTGTCTTCCCTTCTTTCTGTTTCCATGGCTGCCTGCAAGAGTTGGCACACACACACACACACACACACACACACACACACACACACACACCCCAGTAGACTGCTGAGAAGGCTTGCTCACCATCCAGGTACGTGAAAGAAACACTACCATATTTTCTTTGTCTTCTTTGAGCGTCCTTGATGAGGATGTGAAGAGGTTCTTTCCTAAAACACACAGTGAGGCTGGAAGTAGCAGAAGGCTACCTCATCTTGAGACCTGTGATCTCCTTGTCTCTGAGACATCCATAGACCTTCTGTGACATCAGTCATGTTCTAGTTTGTGAGTGTTGTTTCTGTGCAAATATTACTCTTCTGAGACAGGAAACCTGCCTTTTTTATTGTCTACAGTGCCTACATGGGTCCCTGAAGGTAAACATGATTAAACTGAATAAACTCTAGGAGCATTTTAATGAAAAGTAGGAAGTGTATTAACCCCTTAAATATTTACTGAGTGACTCCTATGTTGGAAGCACTGTCCTAGATCTAAGTGACATGAACATGAAGGTTAGAAGTTTCTGTTCTCAGCTCAGTCATGTGGAAATGAGGGAGAGAAAGGAGAGAGAGAGAGAGAAAGAGAGAGAGAGGGAGAGAGAGAGAAGGGAATGATGGGAATGAAGATGAACTCTCACTGGGGTGAGTTGTCAAAGTATTCAGGAGAGGAAGAGAAAACCTGAGTCTTAGAGAATAGATGGTATCCCACAGGCAGAAACAAATGAACACCCTTTGCAAATCCACATCATGGAGGGAGGGGAGGGGAAGGAGATGACAGAAGAACTCTGATGTGTTCTGTTCATGTACCAACTTGGCATGAAGAATGAGATCATTATAGACTGCAAACATACACTAATACAAAATTGGGAAAAACCCACGTCATGGAAATGATATTTTTATTAGGAAATGAGGAAAAGTGCAGAGTGACTGAAATGCTGAGAGGACTAGGGAGAGAAGAAAGAAAGCAGTATGAATTTATTTTGTATTGTTGCCTAAGAAGTGATCTGAAATCCAGAGTTTAAGACAACATAGAGGGACCATCTCAGAGCCACTTTGTAAATCAGGAGTCTGGACATGGGTTGCAGTGTCCTCTGCTCAGGGTCTCATCAGGCTGAAATCATGGAGGTGGCTACACTTAAACAATCTCTTGAGACTTCAGAATTCCTTTGGGCTCCTGTGGTTATTGATATAATTTAGCCTTTTGGAGAGCACTGCTGGGAATTGAACCTGGGTTTGCTCACAGGCTAGGCAGTTGCTCTGATGCTGAGTGACACCCTGCCCTGAGTTCAGTTCTTTGGGAGTGTGTGATTGAGGACAGGTTTTATTGTTAGCTGTGGACTGGAAAAAGCTGAAAGAGTAGATGGAACCCTCAGGGGCTTCCCATGTGATCCCTCCACAGGCTCTGTCTTCACCTGCTAGTTTGCTTCATCTTTGAGAACAACAGAAGAGCGTTCCTCTGATAGTTCACCTTCTAAGCACTCACTTGCTTAGGTCAGATTCATTAAGGGTGGTCTCCTCGAAACTCTCTTTTAATTTTTATTTTTATTAGTACATGTGTGTAGTGCATAATGATTACATTCATCAAGCGATGATTACACGTACATAACACATCCTAATTCTTTTCAAATTTTCTTCCCCTCCCCTCCTCATTCCTTTCCCCTCCCACCATCTCTTGGTCCTCTTTGCATTTTAAAGACCCATCTTCCTATTTTCTATTATTCCCTTAAATCTTAAAGGCAAGTGACCAGTAACCAGCAATAGCCCATCCTGGGCACTGGCTCTGCCCATACTCAAGAGGAGGATATTATAATAGGCAAGCATGTAGTCTGAATCTTGACATTTATCATGGAATTCTTCCTATATACTGCACTTAGGGAGATCTGAAGGTATCCAAAACTTGAGTTTTCTGTAGGCCCTGATTATTAGTCACCCAGTTTTGGGTCTCTGCATTGATATAAGTTTTAATCTATAAAATAGAATAATGACCTTCACAGAGAAGGTCTAGATAATAAACATAATAATATTGTCATGGGGCATGGGTTCCAGGGCTCCTCCACTGACACCAACTACTGAAGAGGTCCAAGTCCAGGATGGAAAAGGGTGCATATTTACACACAGCCAACACACATGCTCCAGTGTACTTTAAATCCATTCTAGATTACTTATACCTGGTACAATGTAAATCTCATGTTACAGACTATTGCTTAGGAAATAATGACCAGAAAATTGTCTGTGCATGTTTGTATCTTCATTTTCCTTAAATTTTCATTATATAGTTGATGGCATTGTGGATTCAGAATTTCAGTAAGAAGAGCCAACTTTGCATCTAAAAGAGCTTATATATTGCTTTAGATAAGTATCTTTGGCCTTAGGTGTGTTTCTTTGAACTTATAAGCCAACTGAGGAGCTCACTCACTATTCTTTACAGTAGAGAACAGAAAACACACCAAAGTTTCCCAGATAGTAGGCAATATGATGAGATTAGCTTTTTGTACTGGGCCCTGGTGATCAGGCATCTGGCCTCAAAGCAACTATGCATTTGTATTTTAATTATTTTAACAGATAATTAAGGATCTGTTAATTCCTTTTTGAAAGTTTTTTATTAAGAAAAAAATTCAAGCATCAGGTATACACAGAAGAGTATGATGCCTCTCCCATGAGCTTATTGCCCAGCCTCAGTAGGTGCTAACATTCTTCAGTGCTTCTTTCACCTAAGCCTCCTCTCCCTGCTTCCTTTCATTTTATTAATTTAGTTCTTTTAGAGGTAAGATTTATACATTAAAATGCACTTATCTTCTGGGAAGATACCCAGAAGGGGAATAGCTGCGTTGAATGGGACCTCTAGTCCTAGTTTACTGGTCAATCTCCAAACTGATTTCCACAGTGGATTCACCAATCTGCACTCCCACCAGCAGTGCATAAGAGTTCCTTTTTCTCCACAGCCTTGTCAGCATTTGTTATTGGTTGATTTCTTAATGGTAGCCATTCTTACTGGGGTGAGATGGAATCTGAGTGTTTTAATTTGCATTTCATGAATGACAAATGATGTTGAACATTTTCTCATGCATTTATTTGCCATTTGTATTTCTTCATCTTAGAAGTGTGTGTTCATCTCAGATGCACATTTTAGGAATGCGTCTTTAAAATTTGGGGCGGTTTGTTTTTTTTAATTCTTTATGTATTCTAGACAGGAGTCCTTTGTCTGAGGGACAGTCAGCTAGAACTTTTTCCCAATTTATGGGTTTTCTTTTTACTCTGCTGGTGATTGCTTTAGATGTGCAAAAACTTTTCAGTAAGGTGAGATACCAGTTGTTGATTCTTTGAAGTATTTCCCTTGCAGTCCATATTTAACTGAGTATCCAAACTGAAGATATCAATATGTAACACAACAACCATTGTAATTCCCTTAAAAAAATAAAGTAAAATGCACTGATCTTAACTGCATAATCTCAACTAATACATACACTCATGTGAGCCCCACTTCATCAAGATATGCGATATTTTTGTCACTTCAGACAGTTCTTCTTTTTCCTCTGATCCAGTCACTCCTACTCTGCTAAGAATCAGCAACCACTTTTCTGTACCCATAGACTAATTTTTTTCACTTTTAGAAGTTTATAGAGATGGAACTACATGGCATGGACTCTGCACCTGAAATTTTCCTCTAGTGCAATGTCTGGGTGAAGCATTTGTGTCACTGAGCATATTGACTTTGTTCCTTTGCATTGATGAGTAGTATGTAATTAAAAGCCCATACTACAACTCGTGTTCTTCATTACTTTCATAACGATGCTGTTTCTGGTTTAGAGTTATACAAAGCCGCTAGGTGAATTGTTATAGACATCTGTAGACATATTTTGTTTTCATTTTTCTTGAGTAAATATATAGGAGTAAGATGCTGAAGCCAACAGGCAAATGTACACTTATGTTTATTAGAAACTGCCATACTTTCTTCCAACATATTTAAAGCATTTACTTCCATTAGCAGTGTGCCTAACACTTGGTGCTGCCAGTCTGATTGCAGTCTTTCTGTTGGGTGTATACTAGTGTCTCATCATGGTTTTAGCTTGTTTTTTCCTGATGACTCATTATGTTGGATAATCACATTTAGATGTGGAATAATATTGCTTAAGAGCATTGGCTTTATCTTGGCTCTGCTTTTCTTCCTGACAAAATTCTTAACTTTACAAAAGGAGTGTAATTCTAGTATCTGTTATATGAGATTGTTGTAAGGGGTTAAGTGGAACAATGACATAGAAGTGGGCAATAAATAGCAGTTCTAGTATTCGGTGAGGCTAATGAACTTCGCTTATTGTCACCCCAGTCCTAAAGTGGGTTATTTATTTATTGTTACATTTTTAGTTGATGACTGATTGAAGTACTGAGTTTTGAATCCAGGGCCTTTACACTGAGCTACATCCTCAACACCCTCTCCCCGCAAAATAAGGTCTTGCTCATACACTAAGTTGCCCAAACTTGGATGGAATTTGCCATTCTCCTTCTTCAATCTCCCAGAATGGTAGCTAAACTTTTACTTTTAAATCGAGGGAGTTGAAGGAGGGACTTTCCCGTACAGAGGTCAGAATTCCTAATACCCCTTGCTTGACATGCAGCATAACAAAGCCTATCTCTGCCCTTGGAGGCACTAAAACATCCTGCTGGCTTGGCCTCACCTATATACCTCAGGCTGTTTCTCCCATAGTAGAGGATGAGACTCCCCAGTTGTAGTTTCCTTTACATCTTTTTCCCGATGTTGCTTCACACATGCACACATTGCCTGTGCTGCCACTTCTTTCTTTTCTCTTGCCCAACCTCCAATTTCCTCTTTCTATCACTTTCATTTGAAATTTTTTTAAAAGCCATCAAAGACAGGCAGAAGTGATTCTTGGGAGAAGTATCCATTTGCAGGTAGACATGAAGGAGATGTAGATCTTTCCGAACTGGGGAGGAAATGAGCTCAGCCTTCTAAAACTGCTTTGGGCTAAATTTAGTAGACCTTAGGGTAGAGTTTAAGTTTATGTACTACTTTCTACTTCTACCTCCAAGAGAGAAAAGGATGTCTCAAAACAACCTGGACCCTAAAGGAGACACAAGAAGCCTTAAACGCCCTGGGTGGCTGGTACCCTCCTGCTGATTTCTCCCAAAGTTTGTTGTGATTCTCTTTAGAATAAAGCTCACAACAGAAGAAGTGAAGAACTATCCAGAAATGTAAGCAGTGACTAAAATGCAGAGTTGAGGGAAGTGGCCAGGAAAGTAAGAGGCAAGTTGGGAGGCGAAGAGGCTGTGTGAGGGAAGGGAAAGTCATATCAGTGAGCAATGCTTCAGAGAAGGGAAATAGAGCAAGGGCTCAAAGCAGGTCACTGGATGATAGAAGTTCATTCATCATGCTTCTAGCAGGGACATTTGTGGGCGGTGGTGAGGGGTAGAGAGAAGGAAGCCAAGTCGTATTGCATGAAGCAATAAGTGGAAAGTAAATAAATTCAGATCTCTCCTTTAAGAAATAATTCAGAGTTAGGGATGTAGCTCAGTGGCACAAATGCCTGCCTGGCAAGTGTAGAGTCCTGAGTTTGATTCCTGGTACCAAAAAATTTCTGGGTCTGTGTAAAACAGGATAATAATACACATTCCATAGGGTTTAGTGAGGGTTAAATTGATTGTAGATATAATATGCTTTAAACAGTTTTGGAGAATACTAAAAAATATGAGGTATTGTTGTAGTCTTGTATTACTGAAGCAGAAATAGAGTAGCTTTTTTCTAATTATCCAACCATCTCAGAGATCATGACATTTATCCTCTGTGATTCCATTACTGGCTCTTCCATTCGAAGTATCAGCCCTACTTTTTCCCTGATTCAATTCCTGTTGCTCCCAGCTCAGCAGTGTCACAACGAAATTCTTCAATCTTCGAAAAGCTTTTTCTTCCCCCTTCTAGTAACTATTAGACTAGGGATAACCAAGACCTGGAGAGTTATGTTAAACCTGCAGAGCAACCATATTACTTTTCATTGACTTTCTTTTAAAGTACATAGAAATCACTGTGGTGCTCTGATAATAATCCCTTCACTCTCCTTCCTTTCTCTCTCTCTCCTATTATTCTTCTATTTCACAGAGTTTCTAAGCTATCATATCTAGATAGATGGATAGATAGATGGATAGATAGATAGATTCTAAAATCTTGGAACCTTGGTTTTTATTCCACACCTCTTGATCTTCTTTCCCTTTCAAAACACTGTGTTTATTGTCTAAATAACTATATTGGATGTGGGGCACTGGGCAAATGAGAGGAGGATGAATGAATTCACATTCAACAAAATAAAGACACGGTACAGTGTCAGGAAAGAAACACTGACGTTAGGATTGAGAAATTTTAGAACCCCAAGCCCAACATGTAGTAGATGGTACCTTTATTCGTTTCTCTGCACTTCATACAAACAATGTGCAAGAGGGGTTAATATTTATGTGATTGATCTTTTGGGGTTTAGCAATGAAGAACTAAGGTAAAAGAACACCTAGTAGTGTCTGGGACATCCACATCAACCACATTTCCCCCTTTGAGCTTACAAAAGTATTAAATGTGTGTAATCAATACATTATGGAATTACTTGCTGAATCACCTCAAAGCAGCTCCTGCTTTAGAAAGTGCAGTGTGTGGAACCACATAGGCTTCATTCTCAACAGCACTCATTCAAATAATGGGAAATGGCACCTTTGAGATGGTTATAACATCCCACTGTAAAGAACACATTTATATAAAGGAAAGCAGAGTTCGCCAGTGCTGAAACCCAGGCGAGACATAAAGGAAGCACACACTCACCTAAGGGCACAGGGCCAGTGAGGGATGCTGAATCCTAAGTAACAGTCACTTGGATTCAAATATCTGAGAATTCTGTAAAGTATGGGTGGACTGAGAATTTTTCTGTACTTTGTGAAAGGCCATCACATGGAGTAGTCAAGTGATTTTATTTTTCTTTCTCTTGAGCATACAAGAGCCTGCATGTGTACAACAAACAGAGCTTTTGCTGGACCAGTGTTATTGGTTCAGTACCTCCTGCCCTGACACCTGCTGCCTGCCTGCATGCCTCAGCACCTGAGCATGGAGCCCACAATGGAAGTCAGACATGCAGAGCACAGGTCAGTAAAGCCACCAACACTAACTCACACTTCTGTCTCACACAGTCTTCCCACCAAGAACTGAGGCTACGTGGCAAGCTGCTCACTGACTGTGCTTCCTAACAATGGGATTTTCAGAATGGGGAGCCACAGGATTGGATGTGAAGGTTGACACCAGCTCCCTCAGGCCTTCAAAGCCACAGAATTTAAAAGGTCATGGTCACATCCATTGTGGCTGAACACCTGTGCCAGCCTTTGCGGGAAGTGACTGCGTTCCAAAGGCACATGCCTGCCCCTAACTTGAAATCCTTCCCAGCTGAAGACTTGGGAACAACGATAGTGTTGTTTCTCATTAACACACAGAAGACGTGCTTTTGTTATTCTCTCTGGCTTTGTTTGTTTTTATATATGGACATTTTCAAATAAGAGAAAAGACTCCAGGTACTTTTGGTTTCAGGTGCTCTGATGTACAGCAACAAATGTTGGCTTCAGTCCACTCATGTGAGTTTTTCCATATTGTTCCGTTGGCACTAAACCCAGTGTCCTTGGGAGGCAGAGGTGTGTTTCAGCTGGAACTTGATTAAACTTGAGCTTAGAGGGGAAAAGTCGGGCAGTTCCTGTGAAGATGGATTTGAGTGTGCAGGGGTCCTGAGCTCACTGTGACAACTTGGAATAATTCTATTTGTTATTGGAAATGGTGGTATAAACATACTTCTGATGGGGAACTTATTGCCACATGATGATTTATGTTTCAAAGTGCTAAGATGTCCCTGAACATTAAGGCTGTTCTGTCACTGGACAGAGGCATCAGGTCCCCCCTTATATGGAATGCCTGATCTTTGGAAGGTGTTCCAGCAGAATTTGGACCGTGCATGTTGGTTCAGGAAACTGGTAGAGAGACTACAATGCTTTTTAAAATAGGTTTTAAATTATTCTAAACTAAATGGCCACCTTTTCCCAGTTCAATGATAAAAAACAATGATATCCATCTATACTTATAAATAATTGCTGAAAAGCATAATTGGTAAATGTAAGCATATTTCCACTTTCTCAGTTGCAAATGCTCTCTAAAATTTCTCCAAGATTAGCTGTGCAACATTTGTTCAGTTATTTGTTTACTTATTTATTCAGGCAGAGTTTTGAGACTCAATGGGTGAGTATTTTTCTTTCTTTCTCTTACCCTCTGCTTCTCCCCATGCCTCCCTCCTTTTTTGCCCTGTCTCTTTTTTTCTTTTGCGATGCTGAGATTCAAAGTCAGGGTCTCAGTGCTGCTGGGCAAGTACTCTACCCCTGAGACACATCGAGGCCAGTGTGTGCTAGTGGTTAGGTTCTCTACCAACTTTTAGTTTAATACCATCCCATGATGTCTCATGGTGAGGTAGCAAACTCATCATAAAATAACTATACACTCACAAACTTTTTCTTCCCTTTCTCACTGTGTTCATTTTTCCTTGTCTAGGACTTAGCTGATGCCTCCCCTGACCCCTCGGATTGCAATCCAGAGCTACCACTTAGAAAAGGGCTTTGTATTAGAGTAATATTTGGGATGGTGCAAGTTCAGTTACAGAGGCAGTGGGAGGCTAAGTCTGGGTCTCCAGCCCTCATCTCCCCGTGATGACAGCTTTCTCTGAGTAATATCTCCAGAGAGCAGTGGGTAGCAGTTTTCCTAGCAGGTGGGGAGAGCTTGATTCCAGATCCCCTGAAGCAACTGGAGACCTAATGTTTCAGAGACACTAAACTTCTGGCACATGAGCAGTTTGTAGTGTAGATTTATGTCTTTTAGTTTTCTTTTTTAGTATTTGATGTATCATTGTTCTGTGTTTGGAGAATGCACATCAAGGTGCTTTTCTGCTTGAGGGAAAAGATGTATTCATTCTGTCTTTTAATCTGAGTTCCAGGGTGCCTAGTCTACCTTCTCAGGCAAGATCCGGTTGTGGAAAGCGAAAATGACTGAGTTTAAACCTTGGATTTGACATTTATTGGGTGTGAGACCTCAGGAATGACGTTTAACTCCATTGCTGCATTTTTCTCAATCAATAATACCTGCCTGCTGGGGTTATTCTGAGTTGCTGATGAAGTAAAACATTAGAAAGTTCCCAGAAGAATACTCGGCTTATATTTAGTCCCATTTCACTTGCCCCTCTAGTTTCTAGTTTCTTTCCTGACCTTCCTCTTAATCCTAAAATGTTGGGTAACGAGAAGAGGCATTTTCCACATCCAAGATTTTGGGAGATAGTTCTGCGGCAGATGGCCAATGAGAAACTTTATGAGATGCTGTGGTTGGTTTCTGTGAAATGACTACCTTACTCCAGTAGTCTAGGTTGGTTTACCAGTCCCTCTTTATCTGTGAGTGGCATGTTCCAAGATTGTCAGCAGATGCCTGAAATTTTGGGTGGTGCCATAGTTTTTCTACTAGGCTTTTTCTTATACACACATGTCTATAATAAAATCTAATTTATAAATTGGGCAATGTAAGAGATTAGCAACAGTAACTAATATATAGATACACTGGACAAGGGACTGATTCATGACTTGGGACAACATGAGATTTCATTACACTACCCAGATTCTTGCACAATTTGAAAGTGATGATTTGTTTATTTTAGAATTTTTTCCTTTAGTGTTTTTGGACTATGATTAACTATGGGTAATTTAAATGAGGACAAACCAAACCTTGTGTATGGGAGTATTCTTGTCCTGGTGTAAAAGTTTGGAAACTAGCCACTAATTTGTGGGACATGATGAGGGCAGTAGAAGGAATGTCTGTCTTTCCAATATGAACCCTAGAAGATATTAGAGTGAAGCAGCTTCTGGTCAGGTGCAGCATCAGGGCCCAGTGGGCCTTCACTTGCCCACAGGTGATCAAAGACCCATCCCAACCCTTGTATTGAGCAGTTAAGTGGTGAGGCTGGCCACACCACCAAAAAAGTCCTAGCAGCCGGACAGACACAAGAAATCCCATTTGAAAGCTGAATTGCCCTGATCACTCTCCTTATTAAAGAAATTCTCATTTAAATGAGTCACATGAAATGTGTTTTCTGCTTCTCAGCTTCTGCCTTCTTTGTGGCTAAGAGCAGACATGTGATATAATTGTAATCACTCCTAACCCAGGGCAGGGGACGAGAATATCCTCTGGCTGTTCTCAGATGGCTGCTACCTTGTACAGAAGATTGGATGCAGCTAAACTAGTGTTTCATTAGCATATACAGAGTATTAAGAGATGGACAAACATGAGTGCAACCTTGGGCTTTTTAGCTGCTTATTGTTGGGCCTTGGGCAAGCATAGGAAATGCTCCAGAACTCACCACCCCCGTATCTCTTAGGGCACTGAGCACGGTGTGCTGTAACTGTGACTCTTTTGTTTGTTTTCTCTGCTCGCCTAAAGACATCTTGAGAGAAGGAGCTGTGCCTGGAGTAAACAACAGTATTTTCACAGGATGGGAAAGCGAAGAGCAATTCAAATACTTGAATGAATTCAATCAGATCAGAATTAATTCAGCTCCTATGTTGTTTATATGACTTCTACTCCTGGTGAAATGACTGAGGAAGGGGATGTGCTTTGAAACTGCAAAATGAGCTGATGATCGATCTTGTCAATTTGAAGAGACTGAGAAACACCTAAGAGAGCAGGAAGGCACACTTCTGTTGTGTCTGGGTGCGTCATGGGAGCATGACCTTGGGGGCTGAATCGGCTCCTGGCCCCTCCGTCCATGGTTCTTTCCAACCCAATCTATTTCCTGGCTGCCATGAGTTGAGCAGCTTTGATCCACTGCCTCCTTCTGCTGTGATATTTCTGCCAGGAGTCAGCCAGCCATGTGACGAAAACTCCGACATCATGAGCCAAAGTACACCGCTTCTTTAAACTGCACGCCTCAAGAAAACCTCTTTTCAGCCATGGAAATCTGACCAGTATCTCAGGATACTATAAAAATGCTGAAAGAGAAATCTAACATAAACTATGGATTTGATTGAGACAGAGGAAAAAGGGAAAAAGACGAATAGTAGCACCCCCCCATTTATTATAACTAGGAGGGGCCTGGGGAGGGGAATTACCTGCGTGTCACCTCCATCCTCCAGAGAACCCTTTCTATTAATTTACGGACATCCCAGGAGCATTTCCTCATGAAAGATTTGATTTTGAAAATAAAAATCTAAGACAAAGTTAGTGTTTGTTTTAAGTATTGAGACTGTATTTGGCATATGAGAGCATTTCATTTATAGAGAACTATGATTTTCAAAAGGGGAAGTCGTAGCCAAATATAGTGATAATCTATGATATTTCTCGAACCTCCACATATCTAACAAGGCGCTTGCTTGTCACCCGTTATCATACGCAACCATGAACAGCCAAAATCTTCTCATATGTTCATAGTAGGTAGCAACTTGGATTTTTATACAGCATATTACATGGTCTAATGAGAGGATCAGGTGCAATTTAACTTTGCAAATCGAGATTCATGTATAATGAGGTCCCTTTATAAAAACATGTAGTGAAGAAATGTCTCACCTCACATTTTCATCTTATCATTATGGCTTTATAAGCACATCTTCTATTGTTGACATAAAATGCCAAAAGAGAGAAAGGAGAAAGGTTAGCATTTCTGATAGGCACAGAAATAATTTTCTTTTTTTCTATTAGCATATGTTTTTGATGTTATGCTTACCTTCATCTTGGGGTATCAGCATGTGTACTTACCACAGTCATCCTTGCCACTGTACTTGGAGGATGGGGGCTGGCCAGAAAATTTGAGAGCAGGAGTGAAGACATCCGTCTGAGAAGCCAGAGTTCCTTTGCTGTGTATTGCAGTTCAAATTATTTCAATTTATTTCTTTATGGTTTTTTTTTTCGATTTCAGCAAGTTATGTTCTATCTCCACAGACCTTCTCATAACTCCTTATTCTCGTGCAAGAAAAGGCGGAGGTCTTCACCTGCCTCTGTTCTTCCTTCTGGAATAATCATGGAGCAAACCACAGTTTTATGAAACAGCCAGTTTTTAAAGGTGCACACCATCCTCCATCCGTGGTGAACAGCAATGACTTCTTTTGCAGTTTGCACTGCCATTCTCTTGCCCCTATGCTGCACAGAACACTCTGATGGAGGCCATGACAACCAGATCCCGAGGATCACCTGAGAGCACTATTCAGTGCATGCAGATTCCCTTCCCAGCATGCTCAGTAAAGCCCTTGGGGAGGGGATGCTGCTGGGACAAAGCATCTTTGAAAGAGGAGGGTCAACCGTGGATATTACAGTCCACATATGGCTATACAAGGCTTGAATATGAAAGGCTTTTCCTGAAAAATAAGCCGGCAGGCATATAAAATCCGCTGTTCATATTTGATGCAGGGAAGTGCTGATATCCAATATCTGAAATGAGTGGGGACTGATTCCAGACCTTTTTCCCCTTGGCTATTGTCCTGTCTGTAATCGCTGTAGAACTGACATTCAAGAGATGTAGCAGCAGAGCCTCAGCAGCAGTCAGGGGAAACTTGGCCTATTCTTCACTGAATGCACAGCAAATACTATTAAAGGCAGGGGAAACCATTTGTTCATGAATATACATTTGATACATATAAATGCTTTGTGCCATGAATATTTATCTCTTTCATGGATTGCAGCTGTTGTGTATTGAAAACTATTAACAGGTTGGAAACCATTCTTTAGAAACCTATGTCTGTCACTGGTGTGCAGAATCACTCCTGGAAATTTATCTTTTTTTCCCTCCGTTTTGTGGGAATGATAGAATACTCCTTGGGGATTATAATGAGGTTATTCCCTTAGTATATAGAGAAATGAATTTGATAAAAGTAGAAGATAGCTTTCCTTAAGGAAAATTATATATATATATATATATATATATATATATATACATATGTGATTTATTTAAACTTATTTAAACATTATCTCCTAATTTGAATTGATTAGATAATATTATAACTAAGGCAGTTTTTCTGTCCATCAGCTCTTCTTCAGGTTATGATGTATCCCATTGTTAACAGAGGTGAAAATATCAGACACTGAATATAAAGTAATGTGGGGTGGAAAATGCCGCATGATGTCTATCACAGAAATTGAAAATCTTAAGTCTGTGGATATTCTAGTTCTTTGGTATGGAATAAACAGGGTTTTTTTTTTTTTTTTTACTTCACTCCTATACTCCATGTATGATTTATAATTTAGCCATTCTTATTTCTTCTTTGTTCCCCAAACAATATTCTCATATGCCTAAAGACATTTATTAGTGCTGTTACCCTGTCTGAAATATTTCTCTCTTCAACTCAGGAAATGCTTGAGGCTCTTCTCTTACTATATTTCTCTTTAAGAACTGTCCCAAACATGCTCAAGTTAGGATATCGGCAATGTCTTCTTTGACAACCGGTTCTCCAAACACCGCTGTTCCATGCTAACTCTCATGCTAAACTTCTGTTGTAGATCATTCTGTTGAACTTGCATGGAATATTGAACAGGCACTTATTGCTCTACAACTATTTGCTTTGCTCTCTCTTTTAGCAGAAGGTAAGTTTCCTGAACATTAGATAGATAGACAGATAGATAATTAGTCAGCTTTCCCTAACTATGACAAATGTCTGAGACAAATCAACTTATAAAGAGGAAAGGTTTATTTGGACTCATACTCTGGGAGGTTTCAGCCCGTGGTGGGTCGTTCCCATTGTTTATGGGCCCGTAGTGATGAAGCATATCACGGCAGGAATGAAGGCTGCATGAAGCTGCTCACCTGTGATACCCAAAGAGAGGAAGCGGAGGACCAGGGTCCAAGCATGATCATATATGACTGAGACTTCCAAAGAGGCCCCACCTGCTATAAGCTCTACTACCTCACAATAGCTCCATGGGCTGGGAACAAAGACTTTAGTATATGATTTTTGGGGGGCACATTTTTCCAAGTCATTGCAAGGTCTAAAACACCTCTGACTTTCATGCAGCCAATAAACTATTTGATATTTATTTTCTGCTCATTGTATACAGTACTTAGTCAATGAGTAAAATTGAAGGTATGAAATCGATAACATATTTTGCTGTTCTTGCAGCCTCTTGTACAGTGCCAAATGGTAGATGTTTATTCCCTCATTTTTACAAATATTTTCTTTGTTTTATTTGCCTTTTTTCTCAACACTTCTTGGCACGTTCTGAATCACCCACTGAAAAAGATAACTGTGGCTGGCATTGCTACTCATATCCATACCCAAGCTGTACTGAACTCTACTCCTTTTCTTCCTCAGTATACATACATACATAGAAGAAAGCAAAAGGACAATATTCATTTCTTATTCTTTTGAATCCTACCTGAGTTACAGAAAATAGGAAAGACTATGAACTATTTAAGAATCTCTGATTCTAAAGACTTTAGACATATGTTGATATAAACCTTTGCTTTTATATACTGCACTATTTCGCTAGGGTAAAATTTAAAGATGCAAACAGTTCAGGTATCAATAAGCAAAGATGCTATATTTATTTATTACCCCCTTTCCTCATTGGTCATCCCGATAATTTAGTTCCCGCCCAGATTAGATTACCAATCAGTAGATTTGTTGGCTAAATAATTGGTTTAAGATACTAAATTTTGGGGTACTTTGCTACCCAAGAAAAACTAATTGATGCAATGATAGGATACCGTCTGTTCTGATAGTTCTAATAAAATGTTACACTGAAAGTCAGAACAAAATGAATATCAGAGGAACATACAGAATACGCACCAATGGCTTCATGCTGCCATTTGCCTTGATGTTGATTGTATCCACTTCCAACCTTGCCTTTCTTGAAGATGGATTGCATAGCCTTTTGTTCACTTACACATGATATTGGTGCTTGATCTCCACTGGCCTCCTACTGAACAAAGCCTCGTTTGACACTAATCAGGCCCTGTAGGTTTTTCATGGGCCAGTTAGTTCCGGTGTCTACTACCTTGGTCTTCCCCTAGGGCCATCTGATTCTGTGGTCCCGGAGGCTCAGCTTCAGTTTTGAAGGAGAAGAAACAACACTGGTTTCAGCTTTTATTACTATTACTTCTATTGTGGTCTGAATGTGCCTTTTAAAGTTTCTGTGTTGGAAACTGAATCCTTAGTGCAACAGTGCCTAGATGTGGGACCTTTAGGAGATAATTAATTAGTCATGAAAGATTTCCTGTCATGAATGGTTAGCTATGAATGCTGTCATTAATGTGTTGTCATAGGAACAGATTTGTTATAGGAATGAGTTCACCATCATGAGAATGGGTTTGTTATCAAAGTGATGTGGCCCCACACCTGTCGTATGCTTTCTTGACCTTCTGTATTCTGCCATAGGATGTCGCAGGAAGAAAGGCCTCAACCTTGGAATTTTCAGCCTCCAGAACTACAAGAAATTAATATGTGTGTTTTATAGGTTACCCAGTCTCAATTATTTTCTTATGGCAACAAAAGTGGACTAACTTTTTTTATGTCTACCATATCATTCAGCTCTTATTACAGTTGAAGCAGTTAGTTTTGTATCAGGAATTAAACTCACAACCTCACATTTGCCAGGCAGGTGCTGTGGTGCTGAGCTAACCCCCAGCACTTCAGTTGTGCAGTTAGAATTAGAAGTCCTAGCAAAGAGACTGGTGAACATGAAGGCTCCATACCAGAAAGAGAAGATTGGAAAGATCATGATTTAGAAAGGGGGAAGCTTATCAGGTGGCCTAGATTTGAGACCAGGCTAGAAGGTAGCATAGCCTAGGAGCAATGATTCAATGAGAAATTCTTGTTTATACTGAAATAGCAGTCATTTGCCCTCTTCTCTTTCTATGTTCTTGGCATCACTGTGATTGGTACGAACAGATCATGGCTTACAGGTGCGCTCTGGCAGCCAAGAGACTAAAGTTCTGAAATGCTTATAAATGACATGAAAGTCAGCATTCCAGTATATTTGTAGATCATGTATGTTAAATGCTAATTCCTGAGAATGTCTACAGAAAATGCAATTGTTCCCAGCACTAGGGAGGAGTTTACCATAAAATCAAGGCAACTGATCTACATAGTGAGACCCTGTCTAAAAAAAAAAAAGAGTGGCATTCATTTTCCTTTACCAGTAAATGCCCTTCCTTCTTTTAAACACTACTTAAATTTACCTCAATTCAAACAAAGCAGAATGGCTTTTAAATGAATCAACCAATACATCACACAGTAAATAGGAAGATTTCTTTATCACTCAGTGAATCACTCAGATAACACCAAGCTGCACCCAGGAATGCAGCCTGTGTCAATATTTTATTTGATCAAAATGTATTTTGTGTTAACATATGCTTGACAAAATTCTTTGCTTTAATTTTAAGTTTATTGGTGTAATTTAGATATACACATTGATCCCACTCATCATAGGGCGTTTGTACCTGCACGTGATCTATCTTACTCTTTTCCCCATTTCCCCTCCCCCCGCTTCAACCCTGCTTTCTCTCCTTATTTACAGAGCATTTTTTTCATTTATCTTTCTTTTCTTGTTTTTTTTTCATTTCCTTTCCTTCCTTTCCCTCTCCCTAGTTCCCCTTTCCTTCTGAACAATTTCTTCCTGTTTCACAGTATCTTCTTTACATTTTGGTTCTTATGTACACTTGAGTTTCTCACACCAGAGATAATGTGATATTTAAACATATTTGTCCGGTCTATTTCACTTAAAAGAGGATGGTCTCAAGGGGCACCCATTTAGCTATAAACGTCTCAAGTTTATCCTTCTTTACGATTAAGTACTACTCCATTGTATAAAAAAGGCCACATCTTCTTTATCAATTCATTGGTTGATGGGCATTTGAGTTGCTTCCAAGATTTAGGTATTATAAACTGTGATGCTGTAAACATGGGTGCACATGTACCATTGTGGTTTGATGCTTTTAACCCTTTAGGAAAGACACCAAAAGGAGGAATAGTTAGGGCAAATAAGACCTCTAGTCTTAGTTTTCTGAGGAATCTCCACACTAATTTACATAGTAGTTGCACCAGTCCACACTCCCATCAACAGTGGCCAAAGGTTCATTTTACCCCCACAGCCCCTCCAGCATTTGCTATTGGTTGATTTCTTGATACTAGCCATCCTTTCGGGAGTTAGATGAACTCTCAGCATTGTTTAAATTTTCATCTCTTGAATGACCAACACTGCTGAACATTTTTTCATGTATTTACTTGTTGTTTGTATTTCTTTATCTGAGATGTGTGTATTGAGCTTAGATGCCCATTTTTGGATTGGGTCTTTGAATTTTGGGGCTCTGATTTTTTTCAGTTCGTTATATATTCTAGATGGTAGTCCTTTGTCTGAGAAACAGCTGGGAAAATTTTTTTTCCCATTCTGTGAGTTGTCTTTTCACTGTGTTGGTGATTTCTTTTGCTGTGCAAATTCTTTTTAATAAGATGAGATCCTAGTTGTTGATTCTTTGGGATAGTTTCTGTATGATCAGAGTTTTGCTCATGAAGTCTTTGCCTACACCAGTATTTGCTAGGGTTTTACCTAGTCACCCTTCCAGCAGATTTAATGTTTCTGTTTTAATATTTAGATTTTTCATCTATTTTGATTTTAGTTTAATGCATGGTGAGAAAAGTGGGTCTAGTTTTAGTCTTTGGCATGTGGAAAACCAGTTTTCCAGCACCATTTATTAAAGAGGCTATCTTTATTCCAGTGAATGTGTTTAGCCCCTTAGATACAGTTGTTTCTGTATCTTCTAATTTGTTCCGTTGTTCCCTTGGTCTGCTTTTTTGCTAGCATCAACCTGATTTTTATGACAGTAACTTTGTAGTATAATTTCATGTCAGGGATTGTGATACACTTTGCCTTGCCTTTATTGCCAAGAATTTTTTGTTTTTGTTTGTTTTTTTTTTTTTTGCTATTGTAGGTCTCTTCTAGTTTCAAATAGATTTTAGTACTATTTTTTCTGATTCTGTTAGATATCCTGTTGGAATTTTGATCAGAATTGCATTAAATCTGTGTAGTAATTATTGAAGTATGGTCTTTTTCAGTATATTGATTCTTACTACCCAAGAATAAGGATTGTCTTTACATTTTTTGACATCCTCTTTGATCTCCTTTTTTTCACAGTTCTATAGATTTTAATGTAGAGGTCTTGTAACTCCTTTGTTCGATTGATTCCTAAGTATTTATTTTTGCATAATATCATGAAAGGTATTGTTTTCTAATTTTGATGTTAGTAAGTTTGTTATTCATGTATAGGAAGGCTACTGATTTTTGAGTGTTGACTTTGTATCCAGCTATGTGACTGAATTTGGTTATTAGATCTAGAAGTCTTTTGGTGGCATTTTGGGGGTCTTTTGTGTAAAGTATCATGTCATCTACAAATAATGATACTTTAATGTCTTCCTTTTCTACTGTTATTCCTTTATTTCTATCTCTTCTATAATTGCTTTGGCTAATGTTTCCAGATCTATGTTGAATAAGAGTAGTGACCGTGGACATCACTGTTATGTTCCTGATTTTAGCGAGAAAGCTTTTGGTTTTTGTCCATTTAGTATGATGTTAGCTATTGGTTTATCATAGGTGACTTTTATTTCAGTGAGATAAAGACTATCTATTCTGATTTTCTGTAGGGATTTTTTCCTCATCAGTGGGTGTTGAACTTTGTCAAACACTTTCTGAATCTTTTGAGCTGCTCATATGATTTTGTACTTGGCCCTGTTAATATGGTGTTTAATTTATTAATTTGCGTATGTTGAACCATCCTTGAATCCATGGGATGAATCCTACTTGGTCTTGGTATATACTTTTCTTGATGATTTGCTACACTCTGTTTGCCTATATCTTATTTTATTTATTTATTTTTTTGGGTACTGGAATCGAACTCGACCTTGCACTTGCCATGCGGGTGCTTATGCGAGTGAGCTATTTCTCTGGCCCCTGCCTATATCTTACTGAGGATTTTTCCATCTATGTTCCTGAGGGAAACTGAGCTGTAGTTCTCTTTTTTGTTGCATACTTCTCTGGCTTTTGTATCAGGGTAATTCTTGTTTCCAGGAATGAATCTGGGATTATTTCTTCCCTTAAAATTACATTAAATACTTTGAAAGGTAGCGACATTAGGTCTTCTCAAAGTTTCTTATAGAATTCAGCAGTAAATCCATCAGGGCCTGGGCATTTCTTTGCTGGCAGGTTTTTAATTATGTCATCAATTTCATTGATTGATATTGGTTTATTTAAAATTTTTATGCCTTCTTGGTTCAGCTTTATTAATTCATATGTATTTAGGAATTTGTCCATTTCATTTGCATTTTCCATCTTATTAGAATATAAATTCTTGAAGTAGGCATTGATAATCTAGATTTCTGCAGGATATTGTATGATTTCAACCTTTTTATTCCTAATTGTATGGATTTGAGTCTTTTCTTTTTCATATAAGATTGGCTAAGGCTTTGTCAATTTATTTAATCCTTCAAAGGTTCAACTCTTCTATTCATTGATTCCTTGTATTATTTTCTTAGTCTTCATTTCATTAATTTTTGCTATGATCTTTAAAATTTAATCCCTTGCATGAGCTCTGGGCATGACTTGCTTTTCTTTTTCTACAGGCTTGAGGTTCAACATTACGTTGTTTATTTGAGCTTGCTCTGTTTTCCTGATGGGTATTTACTGCTATAAATTTCCTTTGTAGGACTGCTTTCATTGTGACCCATAAGTTCTGGTATATTGAATTAGCATTATTGTTTAATTGTAGAAACTCTAAATTTTTCCTTAATTTCATCTGTGACTCACTGATTGTTCAGGAGAGTGTTATTTATTTTCCATATGTTTATGAAGTTCTTGTGGCTTCTTTTGCCATTTATTTTGATTTTCTTTACACTATGGTCTAATAATATGCATGTCATAATTTCAATTCCTTTAAATTTAACTGAATATGTTGTATTAGTTAATATGAAGTCTATTTTGGAGAACATCCTTTGTGTAGCTAAGAAGTTTGTGTATTCTGATGTATAGTGGAGTATTCTTTAGATGTCCACTAAGTCCGTTTGTTCGTAAGTTTGACTCAGTTCTAATATTTCATTGTAGATTTTTCTCTGATTGATATTTGTGAAATTGGGTTATTGAAGTCCCCTATCACAATTGCATTAGTGGTTATTTGATTTTTCATGTCTGTTAATATGTTTTATAATTATTTGTGCACTGGTATTTGAGGCATATCTTATGATTATCTTTTCCTCTTGTATTGTTCTCTTTACAAGGATGTAGTGACTTTCTTTGTCTCTTTTAATCACTCTTGGCTTGAAATGTACTTTGTTTGTAAATAGAATAGCTACCCCTGCTTTTTTCAGGTTTCTGTCACATGCAGTATTGTTTTCCAGCCTTTCACTTTCAGTCTATGAATTTCTCTTTTTGAAATAAATGTGTTTCTCATATGCAGCATATCATTGGATCTTGCTTCTTCATCCACTCTGCCACTCTATTTTTTGATTATTGAATTGGAAGCAGTAATATTGCAGTTTATAACTGATGTGTATTGCTTTACCCTTGTCATGTCATTTTCCTGTTGTTGGCTCCCTTTTTTCAATCTTCTGTTTAATTGCTTGTCTTGTCTGATGTTTTTATCTGGCTGGTGATCCTGGAGTTGTACTCCTTCTGATCCCTCTCTAGAATATCCTTCAGAACATTTGGGAGTACTGGTTTGGTGTTCGTGAATTTCCTCATGGATTCTTTGGCATAGAAGTATCTTACTTCTTTATCAGTTTTGAAAGATAATTTTGTGGGGGTATAGTCTGGTTTGGAGATTGTTTTGTTTTAGGGATTGAAATACTTCACTCCAAGATCTCCTTCACTGGAGGGTTTGTATTGAGAAGTCTGGTGTGATTTTAATGAGCTTTCCTTTATAGGTGATTTTTTTTCCCCCTGTAACAGCTTTTAATATTCTGCTCTTGTGTTGCCTTTCTAGAATTTTGGTATAGACTATTACATACCTTAGTGTTTTTTTTTGTTTTTTTTGTTTTTTTTTTTGGTTTATGGATGATTGGGGTTATATATGACTCACCTCTCTGTATGTCAAATTGTTTTTCTCTGCTTGGAAAGTTTTCTGCCATACTTCTGTGAATAGGATTTTTATGGCATTTGCAGTATCTCCTGCTTTTTCACTGACTCCAGTGAAACTTTATATTAATTTTGCATTATCTAGTAGCTGCTGAATTGATTTTTCATGTTCCCTTGCTATTTTAAGAAATTTTTCTTTCCATGATAGCTAACTGCAATCCTGCCTTCTATATCTGATATTCTGTCCTCAGATTGGCTCATTCTGCTGCATACATTTTCAGTGGAATTTTTAACCTCTGAATATCTGTTTGAATCCGTTTCATGGATTCCATTTCTTTCCTATGTTAGGCACTCATGATTTTCATTGTCTTCCTAAGCTCTTCTACTTTTTATGTGTTTCTGCTCCAGAGTCACTAAGCATGTGTTTCATTATGGTCACCCTCTCTGTGGTTACCTAAAACATCATTTCTGATTTGATTTTTCTCTAGAGCCTTGTTTAATCTGCTTTGTTTCTTCTACTGTTACCCTTCAGATCATCCAGGTGTGTTGTTTCTCAGATTGTTTCATCTCGTTGCATCCCAGCTTTGCCATTGGTGAGCTGTCAGTCTGAGTTTGCATCTTTTTTAATTGTCTTCTCATTTTTCTATTTGTTTTTTAGTTTAATTCCTGGGTTTATGCTTATAAATAGCTTTTGGTGAGTAGCTGTATGGCTAGTATTTAGAACCCTTAGGAGATGCCTACTTCTCAGAGGTATGTTCCAGCTGTAACTGGCTTTTGGTTTTTGAGTCCGTTGCAAGATACTACCTCTTCATTTTATGGGGAATAAGAAGTTGCTGCATGTTTTTCCCAGACCCTGGTTTTTGGGCACTGGTCTACAATATTTTTTATGACCCTTAGAAAATCTCAATACCAGGAAAAACAATGATTAGAACAATTATGTCAACTTGACTAAAGTGGCACAATCAGCAATAACAACAGCTTCTAACACAGTCTAGAAAATGACAAACTGTTGTAACTATTAATTTGTCATTTTTAACCATATGAACTGTATTTGTGGTTATACACCAAAATCTAAAATGAACCAGAATTTTTTTTTTTTTTTTTTTTTTTTTTTGCAGTAAATAAGCCCTCACTGGCCAGGTATGGTGGTGCATGCCTGTCATGCCAGCACTTGGGATGCTGAGACAGGAAGATTGCTGCAAGTGTGAGGCCAGTCTTGTCTGCACAGTAAGTTGAAGGCCAGCATAGTGAACTGCACTGTGAAACTGCCTCAAAAAGACCAAAAAAAAAAAAAAAAAAAAAAAAAAAAAAAAAAAAAAAAAAAAAAAAAAAAAAAAAAAAAAAAAAAAAAAAAAAAAAAAAAAAAAAAAAAACCAGAGAAGAGCCCTCAATAAGGTTGTTTTACTCTGAGTGGAAAAATTTAAAGGGGTTAAGAAACAATAGAGAAACAGGAGAACAGGAATAGATTAGAAGCAAGGCTGAAGACAGAGGAATACCACACGAGCTTTGGGAAACTGGTGAAGAAGACTGGAAGGAAAGAGCAAAGGAAGAAATAAAAAACAACAGAATAGAACAACAATGAAACTAGAAACCATGTTCACACTCCTATGAAAAGCAAGAACAATCAAGAAATACAAAAGCAAAACAAAAAAAAGAAAGAAAAGAAAAGAAGAAAAAATAGTCCACTTCAAGGTATATCTCTGCTGTGACTGGTAGACAATGTGGGCAGACAGAGTCCAATCCAAGTGGGTTAATCCCAGAAAGCCAGCTGTAGCTTTATGGTGGGGTAGTGGACAATTCCAGCAAGCCTGTGTTTTTAGTTCTGCTAAAATTCAGGCTGGTTTCTGGGTATGAGGCTGCCATCAGGTTTGTTCAACCTGCAATAGTCCATGAGCCTCCTTCTGGCTTGAACTCAGCTCCCTGTTGGTATGAATTTGGTTTTTTAAAACAATATTTATTTATTTTTGTTGTTGTGAGTTTGAATTTGGCTCCCTGACCTCCTGCCACCTTGAACTTGGCAGCCTGACCTGCTGCTGTTCTGAGCTCAGTTGACTCCTCTCCAAGATGGTTGCTGGTCAATCACTCTCTTTTAAGGGGATATTTGAACCCAAATAACTCACCAGCCACTGCAGGATACTCCACTGGTGCATCTCTCCGTGGAGGCTGTTGGGGTTTGAGTCACCTCTCCGTGCAGTGAATCCAGCCTCAGGGAGAAAGTGCTGCCTCCCCTTCTTCACTGAAGTCTGTCTTCAATCTCCTCATGGGCTTCAGTTCACACTTCAGACTCTTCCTGAGTCCTGGGTACCCATTTCCCTCCTTCTTTGCTTCCTCACATTGCTATATTCTAGGATCTGAACATCAAATCTTGGAAAGGCTCTTACTCTGTTACTCATCACTCTGCTATCATCCTGGAAGTTCTATAAATTCTTTTACTTCCAGTGATTCAGATCTCCACATTATCTGGGTTCTACTTCATATTATTCAGGCTAAAGACTGAGACTTTTGGGGGAGCTCATTTACTCATCTGTACTGGATTAACTAATCTCATACTACTTTGGGACCTATAAATTAAATTAGGCCTAGATTTACATCTTCTCTTTCCAATTTCTATTTAACCTTGAAATTTGTTTACTTAGTATCTCATAATAAGTTATTGCTCTTGCCTGGATTTTATACAAGATTATTGCAAGCCTGTAATCATAAAGCTCAAATTTAATTTAGGCATTTTGAATGATCTTTTATGAAAGCTCCCAGTCAGTAAAATCAAAGCTATTATTCCACTTATTATAGTAAATATATGAAGATACATTAACAAGTTTTTTTAGCACTTGTGCCTATAACTGCTGTTCTGGATAAAGATCTATGAACATATCCCAGAATATCTGAAAACATCACATTACAGTGATATATGTGCACCCATGTTTGTAGCTTCACAATTTGTAATTGCTAAGTTGTGGAAGCAACCCAAATGTCCATCCACTGAGGAATGGATAAAAAAAATTGGGGTACTTCTATATAATGGAATATTACTCAGCTATAAAGAAAGATAAACTCAAGGCTTTTACAAGTAAATGGTCACAACTAGAGACCATACTCATAAGTGAAATAAATAAGACCTCCATGTGGAAATAACATATTTCTCACTAGTATAAGAACCTGAAAGAGTGAACAAAAATTAGGAGGCAGGACAGACATTGTGAAATGAAAGGAACATGCTCAAAAGTAAAGAGCAACTGGGGTGAGCAAAAAGAGAAAGGAAAGAAAGGGAAATTATGTATGTATGCATATACAGAATAGCTAACATAGTTGAACTACTGACTTGTATCACTTTACTGAAAGGAACAGTTAATGATTAATTATTTGATCAATCTTGCATGTCTCTATTTGTTCTCCTGAGACACCACTTTGAAAATATCTATATGTAATACAATAACCATTGTTAATTTCCTACTATTTTATCTGTAACTCTGTATTGCTTGTACTCTTCTTGTGCTATTTTGTAAATGGATGTCTGTTAATATGTTTTCCTTCTTTTATTTTTAAAATAAATTAAAGAAAAGATCTATGAACATAGATGCATAGACATCTATATCTGTATCTGTGTAGATCATTACACACATTTTAATGGTGCTTACGCCAACCTACTTATCTATCATTAGTATCTACAAGCTATCACCATTTCTTTCTTCAGGGTGTATAAATTGATATCTGCATATGTAAATTAAATTAGATTGCTAATATTAGGGAAGAGTAAGAAAAGTCCAATTAGGAACCAATTACTAATTTCTTGTACTTTCCTTTCTGTTTCAAGTTTGTACCTTAGCTACTTCACGCTCTTTATTTAAAATGTTCTCCAGGGAAAAATGCAGCACTTAGCATCTAGTTCAATGCAGACACCTATAACATGTCTGTTGACAAAGACAAAGATACCCTTCATGTGTCTACTGAAAAAGACAATCATCGTGACAAAATTTAAATCAGTCAAGTGGATCTGCATATGTTGGTCAAGCCAGTGAAACTTTCCATAAGATATATAGGTTGAAACAATGAGAAATTGCTTCTCTGCATAAGGATCATCTTCTTATGCATGGGAATACCCCTGTAGAGAGCTTTACACTCCCATTTCTGTCACCTTTGAATGGAATCATAGCATAAGGCTAGACCTGGTGCAGGAGGGCCCAACCAAAGTGTCTGGTGATTGTGGGGAATGAAAAAGCACTCCATTCTCAGATTCTCTCCCTTCTTTGCTTTTTGGGTTTGTGCAAAAATTGGAGAAGTAGAAAATTTTATCAGAGAAGGGAAGTGGTCTAACTCAGAGAAGGAGCATTTCAGCTTATTCTGAAAGCGCATGTGATGGTGAGCCCAAGGGACTGGATGGTTTAGAAAAAGCAAGTAGACTGCTTTCTTCCTCTGTCTCACCAAGACAGACCAAGTAAAACCCTGAAGGGAAGCAAGTAGATTGTCAAGTACATTAGGAGAAAACTTAGAGGAAGACAAACTTCACGGCACTCACAGTTCCCACCGAGACCACTCAGCAGCCAGAGAATCAGTCTTCAGATTTCTGGATTTTTTCCTTAAAATGTTTCATTGTAGCTCTCTGCATTTAATCTCACGAACGGTTTTTGGCACTTATTAAAAATGTTAATAGCACATACAGCAAGAAAAAAGAAATTTAATTCCTACATCACTTACACTTGTAGAGCATTTCACATATTTTATTAAGTAAATCCAATATATTCTGGGGAATATGAGTGTTATGGTGGATACATTGTGTCAAGTTGGGGAGTCTGAAGGTTTAACTGAGTGATTCAGCAGGAAGCCAGGGTGCTTACTTTGTATACACCCTGAGCCTGTGGAAGAGGAGGGCATGGAGATGTATGAGAGCTACACGCCCCTTGGGTGGGGGCAGCCTGTTTACAAGGTAAAGGAGGGAAATCGTGTCTGCGATTCCACACATTTGCTGGTTGTTTGCTGCCAGGAACAGTTTGCCCTCTGCCATGTGCCACTCTGCCTCTGAACCAGCCAAGTATGGAGTGAAACCGCCACAAACTGTAAGCTAAATAAACCTTTCCTTTCTTTATTTTGGGTGTTGGGTATTTTGTCTCAGCAACGAGAGTAAAGTAACCAAGACAGTGAGACACCCTATCAATTTGTTTGCAAAATATTAAAGTTTCTAATAATGTATATTTTATTTGAAAAATAAGTCTGGGGAGGTTTGAAACCAATTTAAAAATCCAAGATCAATTTCATGAAAAATATAAGCACTCTTTGAGATTTTTAAGCGGAATTTTATTCAACATGTTGTTCATTTTGTAACATTTCTGAAGTTCCATGTTCAAATGTATCTTACTTGTTTCAGTTGTCTTTTCTACATGCAGTGAGCTTTTCCGTGTCAAACACATCTTCTCATCCCATGTACTCTAGCTTTTTAAAAATATAAATCTTTTTGCTTCATTAAAATTTAAAGAATTCTACATTTAAAGAATCATTGTGGCTTTTATAAATTCTACAAAATGATAATTGCATCCCAAATTCCTACTTTTATTTTCTTCACCCAGAAATAAACACACACACACACACACACACACACATACATACACACACATGAATGAATACACACACTCACACCTAACACAAAAGTATTCAATACCCAGTATCTGCAATTTAAAGGAGGAAAGATTTATTTAAGCTGTGTTTTCAGTTCTTAACTAGTCACTCTAGTGCAGGGAGATGAGGTGGAAGGGTCCGGCAGAATAAAGGTGCTCACCTGTTGGCAGTCAGGAAGCAGAGTGAGGAGGAACTGGGACTCCAGTGACCCGCTCCTTCCCACCGGACTCCACCTCCTAACAGCATGTGATCTACACTGCCCCCAGGAACCAATGTCCTTTCAGAAGCCCCACTTCTGAGCCCATGAGGCTTTGGAAAGACATCCACATACAAACCAGAACCCACAATTATCGGATGCCCTATGAGTATTTGAGGCTGAATTAAATCATTTTACCAGGTTGGGGATGTAGTTTAATGTATTTGCCTTGCATGTATGAGGCCCTGAGTTCAATTTCTGTTGCGTGCGCATGTGTGAGGGTGCGCACTTGCACACACACACACACACACACACACACACACACACAGATTTCACTCTTTAATCCCTGATGCCCAGTTTCTGCCATTTTCAAAGATGATTAAAATGTTTTGATGCTGATTTTTATGTTTCTGCTATTATTTTCTATGAGTTTATAGTATATTTAGAGTTGTGCAATCACCATTACAATGTAATCTATAATATTTTGAAAAACCCTTAAACTCATATCCATCAGCAGTCATTTCTCATTCCACTGTCCCACCCTCATGCAGTGACTATTCTATTTGCTGTTTCCATGGATTTGCCTGTTCACAATACAAATAAAGGGCTTTATACAATACGTGGTCTTTTGTGACTTGTTTCCTTCACTTATCATAATGTATTCAAGGATCATTCATGCTGTAGCTGTTATTAATAAATGATTTTTTATTGCTAAATAATATTTATTTATGTGACTATTATGGCATAATTTGTTTATCCATCCCTAGATATTTAACCTGACTTCACTTTTTTAGTATTATAAATAATGCTGCTATTAATGTTCACCAATAAATTTTGCATGGATATACATTTGCATTTCTTTTGAGTATTATGCAAGATAGACATTAACAAGCTTTATTTTTTTGAGGTGCTGGGGATTGAACCAAGGGCCTAGAGCATGCTAAGCAAACACTTTTCCATTGAGCTACACCCTCAGCCCATTAATGCACCTTATCTTATCATAACTTCACAGTTACTACTTTGAGAAGTTGCTAAATTATTTTTCAAAATATTTGTTCCTTTTTATATTCTCAGAAACCATGTATAAGAGTCCATTTCCTCTATTCCTCATCAACAATTGTCATTTCAGTGAGTATGAAATGGTATCTTGTCATGATTTTTATTTACATTTTCTTAATGACTAATGCTGTAGAGAATTTTGTCTCGTGATTATATCTCATTTATAAATCTTATTTGGAAAAGTGTCTATTTAAATACTTTGTACATTTTAACTGGGTTGTCTTTGATTGATGAGTTATTAAGAGGACTTCATGTATTCTAAGCACAAGCCCTTTGTCATTTAAGCTTTCATTTTGTTTTTGTGATAAGGTTTCACTATGCGTTCCAGGCAGGGTTGAACTCACTGTGGAGCACTGGCTGGTCTTGAACTCACAGTGATTCTCCTGTTTCAGCCTCCCAAGTTCTGGGTTTATAGGTATTGCCACCATGATTGTCATTTATGCTTTATAACTATTTTGTCCCATTCTTTCATTATGTTTTTATATTTTTGATATTCATTTTAAGTCAGATAAAATTTTACCCCTAAAGTCCAGGGATATAGCTCAGCAGCATAGTGCTTGTCCAGCAAGTGCAAGGTCCTAAGTTTGATTCCTGTTACCAAAAAAAAAAAAAAAAAAATGTACTCTTAAGAGATTTTTTTTTCTTAGCTTTCACTTCTTTTAGGTGTGTAATGCATTTGAGTTAATTTGAGTATATGATGTGAGGAAGGGATCTAACCTCTTCTTTTGGCTTGGTCATATTGGGTTTCTCCAATACTATTTGTTGAAAAGACTGCCAGATGTGTTGTTGCACACCTATAATCCCAGTACTTGGAGAGGGTGAGGTAGGAGGATCATAACTTTTAGCCAAGTCTGAGCAACTTAGAAACTTTGAGAGACCCTGTCTGAGAACAAAGCATAAATAAATAAATGAGAAGGGGTGGGGGTGTAGCTCAGTGTGGTGGCCCTGAAATCAATCCTTAGTACCTCCTGTCCTGCGAGGTAGACTGTCCTTGTCAGTTGAATTGTCTTGGAACCCTTGTTCCAGATCTACTGGCCACAGGTGAAGGAACCTTTTTCTGGACTGTCATTTCAATTCTTTCCAGCTATGTGTCTAATCTTAGGCCAATTCATACTGACTTGATTATTGTACATTGGGCTAAGTTATGAAAATTAGAAATGTGAGTCCTATAAATTTGCTCTTCTCTCTCAAGTTTACTTAGGGATACTCTGCGCCCCTTGAATTCCTACATGGCTTTAGGGCAAATTTTAAAGTTTCTGCAAGAGAAGCAGTTGAATAGTTGGAGATTTTATGACAATACTCCTGCCAAGAGACAATGGTGGCTTAGGTTCTAAGACAATCAGTACCACCAATAAGAGGGTACATATAGGATGTACAGTCGTGAGGTATAGAATAGATGTAAACTAGTAAATGGAGCCATTCTAAGGCTTCAAAGGAACCTTTGATTTAGGATCATGAAGCACAGTAAGTAAAGAAGCATTTTGAAAAGATGAGCAGGAAGGTTCAAATTTGTACCGGTGTGAGTAGGTCTTGTCCTAGAATAGTGGTCTAGAAAAGGCTTACTGTACAGTTGGGATGCACTGATATTGAGGTATTATTTTAAATGATGAGAGTAGATGAAGGGAAGAAGTTGGCAAGTGTGGACTGAGAAGAAAAATTGCTCAGAGTGCAGCCATGGATACTCTAACAATTAGAGGGAGGCAAAAGTGATCCAGAAGTCACCTGGAGAAGAAATAAACACATAAGAGAAAGACTATGTGAAATCCATAGAAAGTACTATGTACCATTCATCATAAAAGCTATGAGATGTGACTTTTTGAACAGAGAGGAGGGATTTGCTGTGTGAAATAATGCTGATAGAACCAGAGAGTCTGAGATAAATCCCTCATGCTCAGTCATAGGTGGGTCAGTATGATTTAGCCAGGAAGTTTAGTAGCATACCGAGAGAAGTTAGAATGGGATTACTTGAAGAGTTCATAGAGGGCAGGCAACTTCTTCAGTCAGTTGGCTATGAAGGAGAGGCAAGAGAAAATGTGGTTACCAGGTAGAACTATCAGAACAGGCATTTTGTTTCTTGCAGTCCTTGTGATTGAACCAAAGACTTTCTCAATGAGCTATATGCATGGCCATCTGTTCTTTTTTATTGTGAGTCAGGTTTTCCCTATGTTACCCAGGCTGGACTCAAACTCATGATTCTTGTGGCACAGGCTCCCACAGTGCTGGGCGTGCTGGAGTACAGCACCACACCAGGGTTATATTTGCTTTTAAAGGTTACCAGAGTTGCTAGGAACTTTGAATGCTGATTAGCAAGTTTTAGTAGAAAAAAAGAAATAATCTGAAGAATCACGTATACAAAGTTAGAAACAAACCAAAAAGCTTCCTAAAAGAGAAGGAGCAGTAGAGGCCCACAGTACATGTGGGGGATAGACTTACTAACAGATCTGATGTTGATTGTATAAGTACATAAAGGAGAAACCAGGCAATAAAAGTGGATAAGACAGTCTGTGAATGTTTTGGGGGAAATGAGAGGGTCTGTACCCGAGGTCTGTAACTTGTGGGAAAGGAAGGTCTAAACTTTCTGGACAGACGTGGTTAGACTGCCACACAGTGCTGAGAGCACTGCTGAAGTTTCTAACCCTAAATTGTTCATTATGTCAATTACTCTAGTTATATAATTTCCCCCTAAAATCTATACTACTTACTGTAATGATTCTCAACTGATAATTTTCACCAGAATTACAATGAATGCTTTTCTCTGTCCCTCAATTCAAAACTAATGACTCAATATTTGTGGCTATGAGGTCTGCTGTATGGCTTTTTCTACAACTTCCACGTTATTTTCCTTTTTTGCTTTGAAGCATAGAGCCAGTCTTGTCACACAGAGCTCTTCCTGGTTAGGCTTCTTTCTCTCTCCGTTTTTCCCTCCCTTCACTCCTTGGTTTGAATACCTTGTGCCATAATAACCAACATGTCATAAGGCACCTGGCCTCATGCACCACACTTTATCAGTTTGCTACTAGTGACTTAAATAGCCACTAAATAGCATATCTGAATTACCACACAAATAATATATCTTAATTACCAGTATAGAAAGCTTAACTCCATTTTATCATTGCAGGGTATATACATGGATTTATGTATTTTTTCTGTATTTCTTCAGGATTTAGAGGTCTGGCCCAAATTACGTGGAGGCTCATGTTAAAAGTAGTCCTGGGCTGGTGTGGATATGGTGGCACATGCTTGTAATCCCAGCATTTGGGAGACTGAGGCAGGAGGATCATCATGAGTTCAAGGCCAGCCTGAACTACACAGTGAGATTCTGTCTCAAAAAAAATCAAATCAAAACAAAACAAAAACAATTCAGAATGTAAGGCAGTAGTTACTGAAGAACATTGAACTTATCAGCACTTGTGGTGGAATCACAGAATGTATTAACCAGTGTGTTAAAGGTGGTTTAGAAGTGGCATCAGTCTAACCAAGGTGGGAGAAGAAAATCAGGCTAAAGGACTTCTAAGAGGACCTGACATCTTTGGGGTTATTAAGTGCCAAAAAGCGTGGTTTCCTTAGGTACAGAGAAGATAGACATTTTCAGGATGGAGAGAGAGAAATCACACGGTGAAATGCTGGAGAGGGAGTTATGTCAGATAAGAATTTAGGATTGCCTTTTAACTTTTGGAAATGCCTTTGATAACATTTGTAAGAGCAGTTGCTCTGGAGCAAAAGCCAGATCATAATAAGATAAGGAATAAATTTCTTATTAGGAAGTAAAGCTAGCAGGAAATGCTTCAAAAAATAAGGCTGGAGGGGAATATGGGGTCCAGAGAAGTACTTCTTTATTCAAAATTGGACAGGCTGAGTACTCCATATGTACTCAAACATGAGTATAAATTTTAGGAGCGAGCCAAGGAAAATGAAAATGGTAAGGGGAGGGCGACAAGAAGAAAGGAGGAAGAAAAGAATATGAAGAGGAGGGCGAGGAGGAGGGGGAGACAAGGAGGAGAAAGAGGGATGGTAGCTGGTGAGACAAAATCCCTGAGGATAAGCTGGGATTTACGGGGGAGAAAGAGTTTTGATGAAAGGGAATCCTCTTCCATTCAGAAAGGAGTTCAGGAAGGATGCATGCAGGTAAAAGACACTCCAGCACTCTAATAGAAAGGTGGAAAAGCACTGTTGTTTTATGATCTTTCCTACTGATCAAGTTAAACGCTGTGTCCATCAGTAAAAGGGTGAGGGAGGATTAGAGGACCACACAGTGAGCCTCCAGGCTCCTGCCAGGGGTTACGGCACACAGCGAGAGCAAGAGAGCAAGAGACAAATAGCAGCAATGGGGGTCTGGGACAGCCAGCTGTTCACAGTGCACAAAAGGTGCTGGCAGGAGGCAGCCAGACTCTCCATGTTTTGTGATTGAGAAAAATGGTAGGGGATTATTAGATGAGGTGGTTTTCTGCTAAGAAGGATCTTGCCCTGGAGAATTTTTAGTCTTCATTACTTTAGTCTTTTAGTCTTAGTCTTAGTCTTAGTCTTAGTCTTAGTCTTAGTCTTAGTCTTAGTCTTACTCTTAGTCTTAGTCTTAGTCTTAGTCTTAGTCTTAAGTTTTAGTCTTAGTCTTAGTCTTAGAGTGGGTAGGAGAGGATGGTGCACCCCAATGAGATGATGGGAAATCTCAAAGGGTGGTACCAATAATCTCAAACCTCCACTCATCCCTTATAGAAGTATGTAAAACTAGTCATTGTGAGTTTATGGTCCCCAACAAGGAGGGCAGCATGAAGTCAGGCTTCTAAGAAGTAAAATTTTTGATACAATCTTTGAAAGAAAAGTGAAAGAAACATGGTAATGAACTCAAGGAAATGCAGTGCGCTAACTCTTGAAGCTGAAGGCCGTGAATCTGAATGTTTCTGGATTTCATAGCAGCAGCTCTTAGCATCAAGCTTTATTCCTGCATGGCATGGACATTTATATAAAATATTATTCTTTTTAATTATTAATACTTTCAGTGAGATACAGCAATATCTTCTCATAGGATGGGGCCTTTTATCAAATCCTGGCAAATGCTAGTTTTAATTTCTCCAAGGGCATTGCCAGGGGGACTTGTAATGGGCTCCACATACGACATGATCATGATGTATGTCATCTTAGAAAACTCTTGAATTTTCTGCAAAACAGGTGCCACAGCTCTGCAATGAAAGCAGCAATGTCCTCACCAGCTGTTGATTTTATCTGCATAACTTAAATCACTATATAATTGCTGATGAAAAGTGCAACCAAAATAATCCCTTCAGTTCCAAGAATGATGAAATGTACTTTGTTTAGGAGAGGCTGGGGTAGAAAGTAGCTGTATTGTTATACTTTTTTGAGCTTCAGACACTTTAAGAACATATCATGCTTATACTGAGTGATGTCTCAAAGTGGAAAAAATGCTCATCTTATACCATGTGGAAAGTTGCTTGTTTGTCTTTATAAGCACATCTGCTCTGCGCTCAGTCTTGACCTTCATTTTGTCATCTGTAATATTTTACTATGTCTGACGGCTTTACCTCTGTTTTCTTATTGATTTTTCTTTCTCTGTTAGTCTTAACATTCCAGGAATCTTCAAGATCAGATGCTGCGTCTCCTCTTTCTATCCATAGCTAGTGGGTGAATCACTCTCTCTTTCCCAGATCTGTAAACCATGGCCTGTTTGCTGTTACCCACACAATGTTGAGAATAGATCTAGTCTTATGCCCTTTCTCTTTTCTGGAATATAACACCCAACATGCACAAATTAAAGGAGGAGAGGTATATTTTTTTTTCTTTTTTTTTTTTTTGGCAGTACTGGGGATTGAACTCAGGACCCTGCACTTGCTAAGCAGGCGCTTATGCCACTGATCTATATCCCCAGCTCCAAGAGGTATATTTTGGCTTATAGTTTTAGAAGACTCGGTCTGTAATTGGCTGACTCCAAGGCAGAAATGGCCTGGTGGGAGAGTCTGATGAAGGAAACTGCTTCCATCTCGGGGGCCAAGAAGCAGAGAGTGAAAGGAGGCGGGAGTGCGACCTACCCTTCTTACTGTGGCCCCAGTGAGCTCTCTCCTGACCAGGCCCCAACTACCAACAGGACATTCATCAGTCAGTTAATCCACAGATGACTGTAACACGTCCGTGGTCCAGTCACCTTCCACAAGCACCACTCAGCACAGGAGAATCTGGGGGCTACTCTAGGCCTAAACAATAATAGATCAAAAGTTTAGAAGAGAGGTAGAAACTTTAGGGATCTCAGTGGACAGGTAAGAGAAGTCATGTCCTTCTCTCTGTTCTTCATTTGATAAAGCACTGCACATTGTGCAGGCCTCACTTCAAGAGTACTAATAAAAAGCAATAATAATTATTCAGTTTTTCATCAATGTAACACATACCTAAGATAACTGTAAGCAGAAAAGGTTTATTTTGCCTCACAGTTTTGAGAGAGGCCAGTCGGTGAACAAATTGGATTTACAGCCTGGGTTTAATACCAGGAAGCATACTGTGGCAGGAGCTCATGATGGAGCAAAACCACTTACCTCATGGCCCGGAAGCAAAGAGAAAAGGAAGGGATGAATTTATAAAATCTCCTTCAAGGGCACTCCCCCAAAAGGCTAAGGATCTTCCACGGGGCCCCTCCTCTGAATGTTTCCACCTCCTCCCAATAGCACTGGCCTGCAGACTAAGTCTTTATCACATGGGTCTTTGGAAGACATTCAACAACTAAACTAGAGCATTGACAATGAATGAAGTTTTCTACATAACAAGCACTGTTCTAGGTTTCATAAATTTTGTGATTCCTTCTATCCAACCTAAAACTTAGTGTCACTATTATGGATTCTTTGTGTGTATATATATATTTACTGCCCTAGCAGACATGAAATTATACTCCTTCAAAGAGAGAAGAATTGTATCATTGCTATCTTTATATTCTGTAGAACTTTTTATACTTCCTGTATTGTGTTCATGGTAAATACATTTGCTGAGTGACAAAATTATAGATGAGAAAAAGAATTCACTTTTTATAATAATGAAACTGTACTTTTTGCTCATGCTTTTTCATGTAAATTGCAGGTCTCGGCAATAGCATTTATTTTTCTTGTTTCTCTCTAAGTGCTGGCTAACAGATGGCAGATATTCATACATATTTTCTGATTGGTTAGTTGAACCTGCTGTAGCATTACTTTAACCTAGAATGTGGAAAGCTAAGCATGCATGATCTAACTTCAAGTTAGGACTCAGAATACCTGCTACATACTTTCCCACAGACTCCATGTAAGGGATGGTTTGATTCTTTGGATGTGATTTTACTATAATTAGTAGGAGAATTATTACAAGTTACTGTTCCATTGCCAAATTTCCACTTGTAGCTAGGATTAATGACTTCTCTTCCAATTTCTGTTTCTTTTCTTTGTCACCTACCATTCTGGCATTATTGTGAATATTCTTTGCATGTACTGAAGACAAATTATTATACACATTAAAGATGCCCTAAAAGAAATTGCACATTAGGAATGGGCACTTTAAATGAATGTATACGATACAACTGACTTTTAGGAATTGCTTCACTTACAAAAGGATTACTTTCTGTTTATTGATGACAATTTAATTAAACTAGGAATAATCACAAAACCTTAGGTGAAACTAGAGAAATAAGATGCTCAACTGAATAATACCAATTGATTTACTTTTACTTGGCTGTTATAAAGCCCTAAAAAGAAATATATTATAGATCTTACAATTATTTATTGTTTAAACTGATTTAAACATAATCTGTGAAGACATAGCATTTGCAAGTAGATTATCAATTTTTGTTTTCTATAAAGCCACCAATTAGTACCTAGTAAAATACATCTGGAACTTGTTTCCAGAAACAAATCTATTGCTTTTTTTGCTAAAAATTCAAATAAATTTTAATTATAAGCAGGAAAAACCTTTTGTTTGCAGTGGCTAGTATTTAATTTCTACCTTTTCTCCAATGGGCCCATATTTTCTTTAAGATAAAAATATATGATCATGTTATCTGGAGAGATGCCACAGGTCCATAAGCAGTGTAGTATCCCTCGAATTTAGGCAGAAGACAATTTGAATCTCAATTTGATTCTGTGATTCTGGGTTTTAAATAATTCATTTCCTATTCTCCCTTTTTTTGTAGCTGCCAAAGGTGGTAGAGTTTGTTGATACTTGATACCCAAAGGAAGAAGATGTGGGGCATGTCAGCAGATCCCACACAATCCTCTTGGACACAAGAGTATTTGGTATCTGCATGTGAGTGACTGGGATATTGTGGAAATGTTCTATTCTACCACCAGAGAACAGAGGCAGTTAGTAGAACAGTGATTTATAGCTTCCCAAGGAGCTTTCAATTACCTGAGTTATTTCATCAATTATATCTTCCAAGAATTAAATGAATGCTTATATAATAGGAAAAAAAGGAAATTATCTTCTCTTCATGGTCTCTAATGTTGATCTGTATATTTTAGTCCCCAAGAAAGCATAAAACTATTTTAAAGAATAGAAAAAATACCTACCCGAAGAACAGATCCTAATATGAATTATGTCTAAATAAAATGTTCTATTTTCTCATAAATCTAAATGACCAAATTGGAACTAATTTTTACATCTGAAGAAAATATCTCACACTTTCGAGATTCACCATGGTTCACTCAGGAAATTTCTGAAACAATTAGGTGATGGATACAAAAGTATAAAAAGTGAATGAAAGATACAGTGAGTGTTTAAACGAGAAAATTTTATTTCAGTAGAAGACACATTTCCAAGAATGATTGGTGAAGCATGTTCAAAGTGAGAAAGGCTGTTTTGAGGATTATTGTCTTTTACTGTAATACATTTCTCATTTTAAACATTCAATGCAGTTTTCATCTCTCCTCCTTGATTAACTGTCAAATAAAGAAAATGGTGTTTCCTTATCTCCTTTATTAACTAGATGTGTATGACTTCCCCAGTGTCACAATCACCATGGAAAGTAAATGTGTTGAACCAGTACAGGACCTCAAAGCAACCACAGCAGCTCAGTTAGAGTCACTCCTGAAAGAGCACTTCCAGAGCTGCTTCAGAAAATGATAAAAGAGATGGTATAAGCATGTGTGAAGAGAGGGGTAGTGTTCTGAGGGGATTATAGCAATGTGTCTTTTACTGTGGCAATTTTTGTTTGAGTGCTCACCATGTATTTTGATGATACTTCATATATTGCAGTCAAGTAGATCATCTGTGCTGTATAGGTCAAACAGCATGAATAGAATGTTTTTCAATGTATTGTGTATGAAAAAAAGCTAACACTCTACAAACCAAGTTAGAAAATGTTTGGCTAAAATTTCTAGGATCAATCACTCACTATTAGGCTGCTTAGTATGATGGCATAATAAACCTACCAGGAAGCCATTAGACAACAGCATATAAAGGAATAGTTCATTTAATATATTCAGCTTACTATCAGTCATGAGCTGCAGAAAATGCCATTTTACCTTCCTTTGGTCAAAACACTGAAAAGTTGGGGAATACTGATTTTTGGAGAGAGGTGATCAGTAAGATCTGATACACTCTTGGTGAGTGGTATTCTCATACCTTCTTACCTCTCAGTTCTTTATCTGGATATAAACTAATGTGACATAATGTTTCAGTGCTCTAGAAAACATCTATAGGATGTTTATAGCATCACTGTTCATAATTTCACAAAGGAAAAATGTACAAAATGCAAATAACCAAAGGAAGAAGGCTAAAAAATAAAACATTCATAAGTAGTATGTTATTATACCATAGAAAAATTAATAAGCCACTATATAGAGTATGAATGAGTCATAGTTATCGTTGAGTCAAGAAAAATCTGAAAAGTCACCTTAAAAATAATGATAAAAACCTCAGAATAGCCTTCTAAAACAAAGCAAAAGCAGCTCAGTATACAATATTGACCAAACCTATGATACACGCAATAACTTATCAAAAGCAAAGGGTCTTAGCCTGGACTGCCATAAAAATATAAATTTCTGTCTAACAGCTTAGTAGGCTGGAAGTCCATGATAAGATGGTTAGCACAGTCAGCGTCTGGTGAAGGTGGTCTTTTATATCAGACAGTGACTTCACAGACAGGGAGCAGAGAGGAAAACAAACTTTCCCCTGGCTTCTAAGGTACTGATTCCATGTGTGATGGCTCCACCCTTATTACCTCATTGAATCCTCGTTATCTCTCTGTGATTGTTAATTGTGATATGTCAGCTTGACTTGGGTAAGAACTAGCACATTACTTAGCAGACTGATACAGCTCTGGATACGGGTGATTAACATGTAGGCCAACAAAATGAATGGAAGGGTTCAACCTGGATGTGGGTGGCACCAGCTAACAGGTTGGTAGCCTGGATGAAATAAGAAGGGAAAGAAGGTAGTGTGCGCTTTTTGGAGAAGCTCTCTGTGCTGCTATTGCCTTTGGACTTGGGCTTCTGGTTACTTCAGCTTTGCAACCCAGAACCTAACCTTTCAACTCAGACTCCTCAGCATTCCTCATGGTGACTATTGTGAGATTCCCCATTTTCAACTTTTAACTGCTGCTGGATCCTCCGTCTCTCCAGTGTCCAGATGGTCCTTTTGCATGCTTTCTTGTCTGCACCCACACTATATCTTTTTAACTCTTTCACTTCTGACCTTGTAACCCTACCTAATACAGCCCTTTGTATGGCTATTCCTATATTTTATATTGATTCTGTTTCTCTAGAGAACAATAACCAAGACATTCTCAAAGACTCTACCTCTTAATGCCATTACATGGGATAAGGTAGAGTTTCGACAGATGATTTTTTTGGGGGACATAAATTTTCGGCCCATGACAAGGGAATAAAAACACAAAAGCAAGATAGTGGAAAATTCTTGTCAACGTTATGTAATAATTGGCCTTGGTAATTTTTTTTCCACAAGTGTTTGTTACTTATTGCAGAAATGAAGGAATAGAGAAGTAAAATTAAAAAGCTGAAGAAAAGAAATCAAAAGGAACCTGATTCCACTGATCATATATTGTGTTTGGATGATTTATAATCTAAGGTGATTGATAAATACTCATGAACAATCACAGAATGTGTGGAGTACAGCCAGCCACCCAATTCTTCTAAATTGAGTCTTTATTCAGATTTTGTTTTGTGTGAAAGGATAAGCAGAAATGTTCTTTCTCAGAGGTGACATTTCAGTAACATAATTTATGGAGCATTCTGTGGGAAGGGATTGAATCTGTCATTATGCAACCGTAACTTACATACTCTTAAATTTGCATATTTTAATGGTGATTTCATTTCTTATAACTTCATGCCAGCCACCACGATTTTTTTCTTGTACATACCTTTTCTTTCATCCTGTCAACAGAATGACTGCATTCTGTGTAAAGGTGACATTATAATTATCACTAATATTAAGCAATCAGGATAGCTACCTGGAATAAATGAAATGGAAAAACAAGACAGTTATTTACTTTACATGATTGAAATCATTCTGAGTTAGACAATTTTCACTTCTTTTAAGCTGAGAGGTGTATTCTAATAGGCCGTTGTGCCTTTCATACATATCACTGACACTTTTTAATCTCCTATGACCAATGAAAAAGACAAGAGACATCAAATTTAGCGTTGGGACAGACTACAGTTGAAGCATCAGAAAGGTTATGATCTGGTATGTGTATGTGTGTGAGTGTGTGTGTTAGGGGTTTTTGGAGCATGGCCCAAAGATATAAATCAGAATAGAAATATGTTTGCAAACTGCCCAGGGAATCATCAACAGCACAACAGCACAATCCTCCTCTTCAGTGCCTTATTATAAATTTAAAGATTTTCAAAATATGTATAGATGTGTATTTAAGTCTCCTCTGTGACAGTATTGGAAGGACAGTCTCCAGGACAGGGGTCATCATGCACTGTTGTATTCCAGGCCAGCTCCAGCCCCAGGGCCAGGCAGTAAATATTTGTTGAGTAAATGACTGGGCTCCCATTAGGCAATGAGGCTGCTTTAGCAATCAGTCTCCTTAAATGGTATTATTTACTTGCTGAAAATGTGTTTTCCACATTGGCTTAGATCTTTAATTTACATAGGCTCCTCGCCATGCTGCCCAGTCACAGATCACCTTCTGAGAACTCCCATAGCTTTGCTGACCTCCTTTTCACATCTGGTCTTGTCGAAAGCAGAATGAGTTGCATCTATTTTCATTTCGCAGCACTGCCCTGCCCCACCCCTACCTCTCAATTGCCATTCTTTGATTTTTCACTACAGAGCAAACATGCCCAGCCTGGTCTGTGATTCCATAAACTCCTTCGCTTTAGGTTATAAACGAGGTTGCAACTCAAGTGGAGTCTTGTCTGCCTGTTTACTAGACTGCTTTTGAAATTGTTCAAAGCCAAATAGCCAGGGGAGCAATGGAAACTTAATTTGTTTCAGGCTTTGATGCCTGGAGGCAGGGCCAATTCTAGGTTTCCCACAGGCACACTCCTAAATGTCTTCAGGTGAGGGGAAAATACTGTGTGGAGGCCAGGCAAAGGTTTTCCAACTAGTACAGATCACATTTCAATGACAGATTACCTGTCCACTACTGAAGGAGACCCACCTACGCAGGGAGTTTGGCAATTTTTTGCTTGTTCAATACTTGGAGGCCCCGATCAGGCCACATCACAGAAAGTACAGCAAACACTGCTTGCCAGACATGGGGGTTACTGTTGCCTGCTCCTCTCTGCCCACACCTTCCCCCAAACCTACTGGAATAATAAGTTTTAAAGTTCTTCCTGTGGTCCTGGAAGCTGCTACTCTTGCAACAAAAGGCTAAAAGAGGGGTAAACTGAATTGCTAGGCAAGACTAAAGCCAGTAATTTGAAGAGTGATTGTCAGGCAAGAATTCAGTTTGAAATTTTAATGTGTTAAGTGGCACACTCCTGAAGAATTACTGTTTTGTTAACTATGTCTAAGAAAGAATGGTGAACTGAGTGTATCCCAGACCATTTAATTTAATCATCTTCGCAACTATTTATGAACTACAGTGTCAAGGTCTTGAGTTTAGCTATATATTAGACAATGAAGGGAAAGAAATTGAATTCTTCTCAAGAAATCCACGGTTTAGGGGTTGACTGATTTGTACTAGGCCAATACAATACTTGTGGTCAGCAGAGACCAATATGGATAAGGCATTAATCGGTCTTGTGTGGCTGTGTTGCTATTGTGCTGCCTTATTATTGCCATGTTACTGGTAATATGATGCATACTATGTTACTGTTTTGTGTGAAATGTTCCGGGAATGCCTGAAAATTTTTACTGTGCATAGAAGTGGTGCATAAGAGAAAGCAATATATGTACTGGTTCTCAAACAGTCATCCTGGAGGCAGGAAGCAGGTAAGGACATTTAGAAAGAAGGAATAGTATACACAGAGCATTCATGGCATGGAAAACAGCACAGCCAGTTCAGTGGGAAGAAGGCTTTGGATCTGTCCCAGCAAGCCAAAGTGCATTTGGCTAGAGAACTGTCCGCAGAAACCCGGTCCAGACCCAGCAGTTCCAGTTCAGGTCCAGATGAGACTAGGAGAACTCTAGGCCGTGCAGCCAACGGAAGAATTTGACAGACATGAAAGGTGGCAGCCAAGGTAAGCGGAAAGCAAGTAATGCTACTGATGAGGTTGAAAGAACAAGATTAAACTGCGGGTGAGAGAATGTGTAACGCAGAAGTAAACAGTCAATAGGGAATCAAAGCAGGTGCAAACGGAGGCCTAGAACTGCCATGCGCCCTCTTCATCTGGGTCATGCTCACTGGCACTGCTGAAAACACATGAAAGACAGGAGCTAAAAGGATCAGTTAGGAAGCAGTTATAAAATACAAATAGTGACTGCCCAAACCTTAAAGAAGGCAGCCTGCCTGAGGTCCAGTTGAAAAGTTGAGACAAAATGCATTACCCTGTCTCACTACCATTCCAACTTACCAGAATCCCTAGTCAGTTTCTGTCTTTCCTCACCTCAACCCCAGCTCCTATTAAACTAAGAGGTCTGAATTCTCAATGGGGGAGTGTTTTTGTAGGTCACTATGAAAAGTGTCATGGAACTCAGTCTTTAGACTCCCTACCATGTCATTTTGGGCTATTTGTGCTTGTGGGTCTGAAGGCAAGCGTTTAGGGTAAAGAAAAAAAATAAATAAAAGAGTCCAGTAACAGATAAGGTGGGATGTGATTCATAGCAAAAGAACTAATACAGGTTCCAAAAGGTGGAGAAATTTGATAGAGACCAGAAGTACAAAGATGAAAGGGCAAAAGGGTCTTAGTGTGGTGACAAAATTATTTTCCTTTTAATAAGAACACATAATGCCAGCAAGCTTGATGCAGTATTACTTTATTCTAAGAAACTGTTTACAAACACCTTTTTTCTGGTACTGGAAACTGAACTCACAACCTCGTGCTTGCCAGGCGCTGTGCCGCTGACCTAAATCCTTGGCTCTTACAAACACTCTTTTGAAAGTGCATTTGTTAGATAAATAAAGATGTACCTATATTCAGTCCAGTTATTTTTGGTGAGACCTTTTTCAGTCATGGTTTTTAACAAATAATAGTAAAGGAAATTAGGAAATAGAGACAGGAATAGTAAGCATTCTAACACTGTTTCTATTACTATTTAGAGAAGTTTTTTAAATTTACTTGTACTATATTGCTGAGGGTTGTGATACTTTAGAAATTGAAAATATTTTTAATATAATGAGCAAAATATAGTAAACTTGAAAAAATCTATAGTAAACAGATTCAACTTCATTATCTTGGCCTTGTGCTGACCACCCCCTGCCCTCATCTGCATGTAAATTTATATTTCAAGATAGACACAAAGATAGCCATCTAATAAAACGATAAAAAAACATTGGTTTAATTCAAATGGTCCAACTTTTTAAAAATATAGTATGTCTGTTTCTGTTACCCAGCAGAGGGAATTATTTGAGTTGCGTAACATTGTGCTGAGAGTCAGTATAGTATTATGGCTAGGAGCCTGTGCTGTAGAGTCAGATGCAGCTAAATGTCAAGGTCTAGGCATGATAATGGCTGTGTTGCCATGTTCAAGTTTATTAACATCTTCATTCGTAAAAGAGGAATAATAAGGTTTTTGTGAAGAGGAGATGAACCAGGGCATTAGCCCAAGCTGAAGAATAAGGTGAACTTCCACTGACACACGAAAGTGTTTCTAATTGAGTAGCACAATTGTCTGTGGTGATAGGAATAGTGGTGGTAGTCGTGATGGTAGTGATTGTTGTTAAGAGATCACTTTTACACTAACAACTAAATCGTGACTTTCACACGGATGCAAAAAATGAACACGTTAAAAATTATATGCTCTCAATGAAGGAACTAAGCAGATGCTTCAGCTAGTTTAGAAGAGAATGCTAAGAAGAGTCACATTTATAGATTCTGAATATTAAAAGGAATGTGAAAATGGAGGAAAACCCAGTTTCTTCCTCAGCAGAGAAGGGGAAAGCACTAGATATGCTCTAGTTAGAATTTACATATCTATAGATAAGATTTATTTTGTGTTGCTATGAGCTATCTGTGTGTACAGAGTTATAAAATCTATTCCTCACTATCAAAACTAAAAACCGATGGAGACGTATGCTATAGACAATGTGTATTTTTCCCCTGAGCACAATTTTCCTCTACAGAGTAGTAGGAGTTAGTGCTAATATTTCTGGGTCACAAGTAATATAACGTGACATAGATATTCCCCCAAAAGGTTTAAATCTTAAAAAAAAAGAAAAAGAAATGGCACCCAGAGGCTTCAAAAGGTGTTACTGGAAAGAATGATGTCCTGGTATCAAATAAACCAGGTTTTTACTTCCATCTCTTCAGCATCTACCTGATGGTTGACTTTGGGCTAATCATTTAGCCTCTCTGAATTTCGTTTTCCTCCTTTGTAAAAGCAGGCATTGAACCAAATGTCACCCAGATGTCTTCCTGGACTCACTTCTGTAGACAGGGTTAGACGACTCAATGTGAACTGCAGTGCTCTGTCTCCTATGGAAAATCTACTTGTGGATAATTGAGACTTGGCTACCCAATGAGCAATGCATTTGAGTTACTGACTTAACCAATCTAAGTAAATGACAAACCATTAGGGCCTTTGAAATGTCACCCATTTGACTGTGTATATTTAATGAAATGCTAATGTAATTTTGCTAAACATGCAGTTCTTATCATTACACATGATGGATTAGAGATACGAATTTTCAATGGTAGTAAACTGTCATAGAATAGTGATTAAGCATGACAATTATGGTAACACCTACCTTTTATATGAGAAAGTCGTTTCTTTCTCAGCTCACGTCAGTTTAAGTGGTAAGAGTCTGAAAGTGGGAGGTGAAAGGTGTGTACTGAGAGCACAATTTAAGAAGATTCAACTTAAACTCCACTCGCCTGGTGCTAGCTGGGTGGACATCCTGTGGCACCATGGATTCTGCATAAGTGCCACATTTATAACATCTCAACTCAGTGTATCACATGACTTGAGACATTTTATTAAATATTAGACCATAGAGTTTCTTCTCACAAAATCAATACTTCAAAGGAAATTTTAATGAAATATTTACTATAAAATTTAAAAAACAGTATAAAATATACAAGTGGCATAAAACAAACAGAGAGATTAACAGATGATTACATCTGTCATTCAGCTAAAAGCATACAGAATTTTGACAGTCATCTCAGAGATCCTCCAGATATTTTGTGTCAACCTCAATATTACTTGTCTTTCCTGAGAGAAAAAACTACCCTGTCCTTTAATCATCTTCTTGCATATCTTCACAATTTTTTCACCAAAGTGTGGATCTCTAAACACTGAAGTTTAGTTTTGGCTTCCGTTTAACTTAATCATGCCTCTTCATTCCTATAAAAGCAGTTTTTATTTTATTCCATGTATTTGTGGGAAAATAAGGATCATTTAATCTATAAAACATCCAATAATCTGGACATTTTATACACTGGTAGTAGGAGCACTTGGTTAGATTCAAGTTCTTCTTTCGGAGTGGAGCAGGCACTGGCATAGTGTTGATTGCTCTTCCAGTGAAGAGCACACACAGCCCGCTCATCTCTGTTTCTGTGATGCTGGCTGCTGTTCTAGGTTTGTGCTGGGATCTATGAGTCTACTGGGGGTGTTTCGGGCTTGATTTCTTATATGAAGGACCACTGAAAAGGCGTATATAAATTCCTAATGCACTGAAGTTGTGTGTCCCTGGTGTCTTCCTAAACTGGTGGAAGTTCGTGATGTTTGCATCTATTTAGTTCCTAACACTAACTAATATAGTTTCACTTTACTACTTCCACCTCACTTTACAATTCTATGGACATTCTGTGTTACCTGAACACTCCTTGGAAAGCTCAATTTCATTCACATTGCTGCAAATAGTCTCTAAATTATTTGCCTATGTTTGGAGATGGCCAAAAATATTCATTTCAAATCTCAACAAAATATTTCTCCATAGGTCAAATTAAGAATGTTTTTGGGTCAAATTCCAGGGTAAAAAAAAACAATCAGTTCGTTATTGTAATGAGTATCATCTGAATTAAAATCAACACATTTGCTGAGAACTTTGGGCAAGGAAGAGGCCACAGTGACTCACAGTAATATCCTTGAGTTGGGAATCCTCTCAGTCTAGGACACTATATACAGCAAAATATGTAAGTGTCAAAAACTATTTTCCTTGAGCTATTTTCAGTAGGCTTTGCATTGACTTGGGTCTAATTTAATAGAATAATACTTAACTCTATCTCAATATTATCTGAGAGAAAAACCAATGATTGTTATCCTTCCTAGTCTCAAATTTGAAGTTCCGAATTATGTGGAGCCAGAGCTCCTTCCAGCTTTCAAATAACAACTCCAAGACGGGGTTTCTCAATACAGATCCCTTGGTGCCTTGGGCTGGGTGAGCCTGTGTTAGGGGACGTCCTACACATTGCGTCATATTTAGAACCTCTCTGGCCTCCATCCGTGGGAATGCAGTAATCCCCTCATAACTTGTGACAACCAAGCACGCTACTAAACATTGCCAAACATCTCTTGGAAGCTGGAATCTCCCCTGATTGATAATCACTGATGTGAGAAATCCTTAAGGCATTTTCTTGGAGGGAAGTGCATGAAATACCTAACCCATTGTTACATTCTGGCAGCGGTGTGCTGTGAGGATGGTGTGACAGCAGGAAGAACTGGGTGCGGTTGTGTGTGCACCCTTTCGTCTTTATACAACAATTAATATCTCCAAGTTCTTGTAATTTTTGGATACTTTATAACACTTTGTGTATATGCTGTATACCTATTGGTTTGGTAAAACAGAAAGAAATCAAAGATATTCAAAATTATCTAGAATCCTGTCCTACAAATTTAGCTCTTATTTGCAATTGAGTTTTGTCATAAGATTTTATCTTGAAAAACCGAACCAGCTGCTGTGGGCTGTATGCAGCTTGAAGTGTCCCACAGCTTCATGTGTTGAAACTTACTCCCGAGTACTACTGGGTTCCGGGAAGATGGCGACCAGGTGAGCGGCAGAGCGAAACTCTCCCAGAGACCGATCATTTGCGCGCGTGTGCCCGTTCCGTGATGCAAAATTCCAACTGATCGGGTTGCTCTCCGCGGCCTGAGCATTAAAGGGCCGGCTGGACAAGCCGCGCGGCGAGAAGTGGGCGGATCCTGAGAGCTGGGCACGTGAGGGATCGGTGCTGCGCTTGGGCTGCAGCTCGGCTCAAATCGCGTACAGCCGAGAGAGCGATTGCGGCGGGATGGATGCCTCCAGCTCCTGTACCCGATCGGCTCAGAGGCGGCTGTAACCAGGATTTGTTGGAGGCAGCGGAGCAGAGTAAACTCAGAGAACGCGCTACTGGGACAGATTGTGCCAATCTGGGTAGCGGTCCGGGATCTCACTCAGAGCCCCACCCCCGCACTGCACGAACTGTAGCAGCTGCGGTCAGGATGATTTCTGAGTCGGGAAAATGCTCTATCCAGGGAGATACATCTGAACGGCATTCCTGTCTGCACGATCCCAGGGTGAGTTGAGTGGGCGCTCTAACCGGTTTTTCCTGAGTCGGGAAGAAGCTCTGCCCAGCGAGTAACATCAAAGCAGCTTTAAGGACTGCAGGATCTCCCGGGTAGGAAGAGCTAGCTAGGCACCCCGACGGGATTTGTGAGGGGGGAAGGAGGTCCACCCAGGGAGGAACACCTGAGTGGCCTGTCTCCAAGGCCCCTGGGGCAGCGAGCTGTTTATACTCCCCAGCCAGGTCTTGGGGTAGGGAGTAGAAGAGGAAATCTCAGCAGACAGCATAAGGGACATTCTCCCAAAGAGAAGTAACCATTGGAGCAGCCTCTGCAGCAGACCTTTGCCTGCTGAACTGCCAGGGGAATTTATAGCTCCACATTTTAAATGTGATACCCAAAAATGGGAAAACAGAGGAACAAAACGCAGTCTCAAAACTCAACCCCACCCAGAACAAGTTTTGAATGCGAGGATACAGGGGAACCAGGAAGCCACATACCTGCAAGTTATGAAATGATTGCATCCGAAATGAAACAACTCCAACAGGCCATAAAACAGCTTAAAGCAGAAATAAGCCACATACCTGCAATGATTTCTCAGACAAAAAAAGAGCTGAAAACAATGATGGAAGAAATGTTCTGTTCACATAGAGAAGAAATAGACAAAAGACTAGAAGAAAATAGGAAACAAATGGAAACATTACAAGAGCAATTTAGGAATGAATTACCAAGAATGAAACAGGTCCAAAGAGAATGCCAGGATTTGAAAACTAACACTGAAAGCAAGCAAAACCGTTTAAATGAAACCGAAGATAGAATTTCAGAACTTGAAGACAGCATGGCAGCTTATGAGCGTGAAAGGAAGAATCTCATGATATCATCAAAGACACAAGAAAAGTCAATCCAACAGCTGCAAGATGAGGCAAAACGTAACAATATTCAAATTATAGGAGTGTGTGAAACAGCAGGAGATCTCACAAACGATAT
>PVLD010008884.1:0-80872 GCA_004027595.1 Dinomys branickii | reverse complement strand
GTTTGGAATCTGTAACTCAAACTACACATGCAATGAGGACAATATTATGCTAATACAATTGTTTTGCTGCTGCATTTGTCTAATATTAACAATTATAAACAGAGCAGTGCAACTAGTATTTGGAACAACCCTTATAGTGTTACAGTGTCAGGCACAACATTTCACTTCTCTTCACACCACTGGTTTTCCTTGCGTACCTACAAGAGACATAAGCAGTACTTTAAAATCTGAATGATCTTCTAAGAGTTGCACATACCCCTGCAAGCCTCTTGATATAAGCCTCTCTTTCACTTTCATAAAAAGCGTATGATCAAAGATAAACTTAGGCTACCTACCTGGGCTTCCTCCTCTTCAGTGAAGTCATTTTTGATATTAAAGGTCTTGCGAATCTCCTCAGGAGTTTTCCCCTTGATCATATTTGCAACAGTCTTGCATGTAACATCAAGCAAACCTTTGATGTCTAGGTAGTTTGCTGCCTGTAAAATGGTACTATTTTCAAAGACGTATACTAGATGTTTTATTTTTTTTATTTTTATTTTTTTTAGATGTTTTAATCTAGACGTTTTCATCAAAATTAGTTACTGACAACCCACTACTAATTAAAGTGTTAATGTCAAGAAATTTTAATTTTAGGAAATTAATTTCTACTCTTAATAATCTTATTCAGCTGGCATGGTGGTGCATTTCTGTAAATCCAGCACTTGGGAGGTTGAGGCAGGAGGAGCACTGAGAGTTTGAGGCCAGCCTAGGCTACATAGTAAGTTTACAGCTAGCCTGAACTACATAGTGAGACCCTGTATTTAAAAAAAAAACAAAAAACCTCTTATTCTTCTGCTTTGAATTTAATTGTATCTTTTACTACCTTTGCTTGGTCTTTGCCCTGGGCTACATTCCCAGCCCCCCTCCCTTAAAGACAGGGTCTCTATAATTCAGGCTGGCCTTGAACTCATGGCAACCCTCCTTGCTTCAGCTTCCCAAGTGTTGGCATCACAGGTGTGCGCCACCACACCCAGTACCCTTTTTTTAATTTTTTGAGACAGGGTCTTGCTACATTGCCTAGAATGGGCTTGAACCTATAATGCTCCTGCCTCATTCTCCCAGTGTGCTGGGATTACAGGTGTGTGCTACCATACCCAGCTCACTAGTTCTCTCCTAATATTGGTAATAAATGCTATCAATTTTTCTGGACTATGGCATTACCTGCATTCCACACATTTTTCAAGTGTTTTACTTCTATTTAGTTGAAAACACTAATACTGAAGATTTTCCTTTGACCTATAAATTACTTAAAAATGTGTTAGTTCTCATGTGTTTGCAGATTTTTCTAGCTCTCTTTTGGTTATTCATTTTTGGTTTGGTTTGGCTGTTTTTGTTTTGCTTTTTAGACAGAGCTTCCACTCTGTATTCCAGGCTGGCCTTGAAACTGCAATAGGTCTGCCTCATCCTCTGGATAACTTGAATGAGACTTGTGCAGAATGTGGATGATCCTGAAAACAGTATGTATTCTGCTGTCCTTAAAGGTAATGTGCTATAGATGTCAATTAAGAGAAGTTAGTTAATAGTGTTGCTCAAGTCTTCTGTATCTTTACTAATTTTATGTTTACTTCTAATTACTAAGAAGTTATGAAATTTCTAACTATGCTTACAGATTCACATATTTTTTACTTTTAACTTTCTCCCTCACCTTTTATTTTTTGTCTTTTCAAGACAGGGTCTTGCTATGCAGTTCGGGCTGGCCTTGAGCTCACATCATAGCCCAGGGTGGTCTCAAACTTGCAACAATCCTCCTGCCTCAGCCTTCTGAGTGCTAGAATTACAGATGTGTGCCACCACGGACCTGACATCAATGAAATAGCCCTCTTTATCCCTGTTAATATTCTTTGTTCTAAAATCTTTAATATCACTTCTGCTTTTTTTTTTTAAACTAGAGTTTATTACCATGTTCCATCTTTTCCACCCTTTAATTATGCCTTTATACTTAAATTTCCTATGGACAGCAAAGCTGAATGTTGTTTTTTAAAATTTGATCTGAATATCTCTTTTTACTGTTTTGGATTATTTAATGTGATTACTACCACATGGATTTTTTTTTAATGTTTTTTGAAAAGCAACTATACTTCACTTCATGGTAACAAATGAAAATAAAGCACATTGGTTACAAGAGTATTAAAATATAAAATAGTGATTAATCTCTTTTTTTTTTTTTTCCGGTACCGGGGATCGAATTCAGGACCTTGCATTTGTCAGGCAAGCACTTATGCCACTGAGCTATACCCCCAGCCCCTATAGTGATTAATCTCACCACAAATGGATTTAAATAAAAGTTCAGTCAACAAATTTATCACATTCAACTCTGTAAGAACTGGCAAAGAAATGGATTTATACATTAAAAACATACCAGAATAAGTTCAAAAAGGGTTCCTTGGTCAACTTTCAGGAATTCTTGGTCCCAAACAGGGATATCATCTGTTCGCTTTTCTTTGTTCTCATCATCCTCAGGAGGAGGAGGGTCATCCTTGTGGTGGGTACACCACTGAATGACCTGTAACAAAAAAATTCAAGTCCTGTGTGGCATTTGTCATATGGGACACAGTCCACTGCTGGAACATTATTCTTATACTGGGACAGGAACTAGCTAGAAGCTGACTTGAAAAGTAAATTCCAATGGTGCCTTGGTTTATGAACTTAATTCTTTGCACAATTCTGGAAATGCTTGCAATTCAGTAGCACTAAATACATTTACATTATTGTGCATATATGTTCTATGCTTGTAATTCAGTTGCAACCAGAATTATGCAAAGAATTAAGTTCATGAACCAGGGCACCACCATAATAGCCAAACTTAAAAGCAAGAACGAAGCTTAAAGAATCCTTACAGTCCAGAGCCAGAGATATAGCTCAGTGGCACAAAGCCTGCCTGGCAAGTACAAGGTCCTAAGTTCAATTCCCTGTACCAAAAAAAAAAAAAGAAAAGAAAAGAATCTTTACAATCCTAGAAGGTAGAAGAGCTTGTTAGATAGAAGCAAACCATGCATTGTGTATCTGACCACATTAACAAGCTTCTGTGAAGAAGCATCATAACACTAGACTGGAAGATACCTTCACCATGTAACAGCAACAACTAATGACAGCTATTGAATATAAAAAAAACTTTACAGACTAGTCAAATATGCTCAGGCTCACTAGATCAGAAATATAGTCAGATACTAATCTAGATTCACAAATCAACATTCTGACATTACTAATTATTGGCAACAGTGTGAATGAAACCTACATTTTCCTAATGAAAAATATAAATTGTTATCTTTAAAAATGAACCTAGGATTCTTAATAAATCTAAATCTAAATATGTTACATTATAGCCAGTAATTTCAAATTCCCTAGACATGGGCACAAGACTACTTGGTGTACGAACAGAGCAAGAAAAGTCCGGCTGCTTTCTAAGTGAGGGAACAAGTACATGTGAAGTCTGAAGAAACTGACCAATTAGATTAGGTGTGGCAGCATAAAGATGAAAATCAATACTGAAAATGTGTTTAACTGTAGAATCTAGGTGGTAAGTACATGTTTGCTGTGCAATTCTTTCAACTTTTCTGCATTTTTACACAGGGAAAAAAAGGCCCAACTGAAAAATTATACTGCCAGGATGCCGAAAGAAAAAGTCAAGCATGAGGCTTTAATGAAATAAACAGTATCTTTTCAAGAAGTATTCCAATTACTGCCAGCCATGGTGGGCATACCTACAATCTCAGCACTCTTGAGAAGCTGAGGTAGAAGGATCACAAACAGGGGCCCAGCCTGGGCAATTTAGATAGTGAGACCCTGTCTCAAAAATAAAGTGATAGTTTATGCAGCTCCATGTGAAGGCCCCAGGTTCAGTACAGATGTGTGGATGGCGCTCAGATGTGGAGTGTTTGCCTATCTGAGCGCAAGTCCATAGGTTCAATTCACAGAATGGAAAAGAAAACTACAAAACAAAACAACAACAAAAAACCTTACCCTAAAAGACAATGCTCAGAATTTAGAAAGAATGAGATCTAACTAGATAAAATATTAAGTTGCTATACCATAAATTATATAAATGGCAGAAACTTTAGATCTTATGGATGAACGTTAGACTCACTAAAATAAGCCACTAAGGTACCCAGATCAGTCAAATTCAGAGACAAAAGCATGGTTACCCATGGCTGGACTGGGGGGGGGGGGCACAGGAAGTTATTTAATGGGTACAGTGTTTCAATTCGGGAAGATGAAGTAGTTCTGGAGATGGCAAGTGATGATGATCCACACAACACTGACAATGTACTTAACGTCACCAAATAGTATTTTAAGAAGTTCAACTGGATGTGGTGACACGTACCTGTAATCCTAACTACTTGGGAAGATAAAGGAAAGAATCCCAATCTGGGAAGACTCTTTCAGAATATAAAAAAGTAGCCCAGCACTCCCAAGGTTCAATCCTCAGCACCCACCATCCCCCACTCCCAAAAGCTGAGTGTTGTGGCCCACACCTATAATCCTAGCACTCAAGGGCTAAGGCAGGAGGATCTTTAATTTGAGCCCAGCCTGGACAACTTAGTAACTTAGTGAGACCTTGCCTCAAAATTTTAAAAGAAATTTTTTAAAAAAAATTTATTTTAAGTGTTTGCTGAGACAGAGTTTTGCTACATAGCTTGGCCTGGCCCAAGCTGGCCTCAAACTTGAGGTGATCCTCTTGCCTCAGCCTCTAGAGTGCTGTAAATTTTTTTTTAAAGGACTGGGGATACAGCTCAGTGGAATAAGCGCCTGCCTGGCAAGAGCAAGGTCCTGAGTTCCATTCCCAGTACCATAAAAAAGGGGGGGTGTGGATATATAGCTCCGTGCAAAGGCCCTGGGTTCAATCCCCAGCACCACAAAAACAAGTAAATAAATAAAAAATTTAAAAGGCTGTCCTCAGACAAAGGACAAATTTCTAGACTATCTAAAGAACTCAAAAAAAGACCCCTCCCCAAATTTAAAGGTATAACCCAGCCAGGCATGGCAATGCATGCCTATAATTTCAGCACCTGCAAGGCTGAGGCAGGATTGCTAGGAGTTCGAGACCAGCCTGGCCTACAAAGTGAGCTCAAGGACAGCCTGAACTGCATAGCGTGACCCTGTCTCAAAAAGACAAAAAATAAATAAATGAACAAAAAAAATTTAAAAATTAAGAAAATGACCCAATCCAAAAATGGGCATCTAAAATGGACACTTTTGAGATGAAGAAAAAACAAACAACAAATAAATATATGAAAAAATACTCAACATCATTGGTTACTTGAGAGATGCAAATTAAAACAGCAAGATTCCATCTCACTGCAGAAAGAATGGCTATCTTAAGAAATCAGTAAGAAATGCTGGAGGGGCTGTGGGGAAAAAGGAACCCTTCTCCACTGTTGATGGGAATGTAGACTGGTGCAACCACTGTGGAAATCAGCATAGAGATTTCTCAAAACACTAGGACTAAGGACCCATTTGACCTAGTTATTCCCCTTCAAGGTAGCTACACACAACAGTTAAAGACATCATACCACAGTGATGTATGCACACCCATGTTTACAGCAGCACAGTTTATAATAGCTCAATCTGGGAAACTGTCCATTTGCCCATCAAAAGATGAATAAAAAAAACGTATTTATAAACAATGGAGTACTACCCTGCCATAAAGAAGGATAAACTCGAATCATTTGTAGGAAAATGGATGCAACTGAAGACCTTAATCTTCAGTGAAATAAATCAGACACAAAAGTTTAAACATCACATTGTTTCTCTTGTGTGTGTGAAACCCAAAAGGTAAGTAAAAAGCATAATGGAGGACAGCTATTGGGAAGTAGGAAGAACATGTTCAAATGGGAACAAAGGGGGGGGGACAGGGAAGGGAAGGAAGGGAAAATGAAAAAAAGAATGGAAGGAGAAAAACAGAAACAAAGCTTTTGTAAATAGGGATGGGAAGAAGGGTTGAAGGGAGGTGAGGGAATGTGGAAAGAATTAAGATATATTATGTACAGCACAAATTCCTTATGATGAATGTGATAGATATGTATGAAAAATATGTACTCATAAAAAATAAAGATTTGGGGATGTAGCTCAGTGCAAAGGCCTGAGGTTTATTCTCCACTATTACGAAAAGTTAAACTAAATCTTACATTATGTCTATCTTATTTTTTTAAGTTAATTAGAAATATACACAAATGAAAACATACAATACAGAATATAAACGGCAATAACACGTATGAACATGTTCAGGCTTTTAGAAATCACTTTTAGGGAGACTGACAATAGTTAATATTGATAAGAGTATGAAAAACAACTAACTGCAACTCATGCAGGACTAAAGTTCACAAGAAGAAATGTAAGTTGAAACTGCACATGTAGTAAGTACTACCTCTACGAAGAGGCCAGCGAGAGCCTCAAGAGTGTTCACCCCAATGTTTTTAGAATAAGGGTCCAGTGAAACAGCTTACTGTGCTAAGGAGCTATGTGCCCTGAACCACTACCTCCTATTCACTGTGGGTAACTGTATTTAGATACAAAGGTGACTGCAACAAAAATGTCACCAAAAGTACTTTTTATTCTCAACCTCCCATTGGGACACACGCATCCAATGGAAAGCAATATAAAATTTTTTCTTTTTGCTAATCATATACTATTGTATTTCAGTAACTTAAATGTGCTAAGGCAAGACAACAACTCAAGTATTCGCAACAATTATATTCACAGATAAACAAGTATTTCCAATCATAATCTTACTACATAGGGTTAAAAAGAGGATGCTATATATTAAACTGAAGGATCATCATTTTGCTATAAAGAAAACACAAGTTTTCAGTTTGTTATGTTTTTTTTTTTTTTTATTTTTTTATTTTTTCAGTTTGTTATGTTATGAACAGGGAAAAATACACTTATTTGTCAATATCTCCATTATAAAAAACAATGAAAGAACAAACGGAAGGGGATCCGAGGAAACAGGTAAACAGATCAGTGTAAACAGAAAGGGAATGAACTGTGACATGTTCTTTTGATCATTTTTTTAAAAACAGTATTTATGTACGTATGTATGTATGTATGTATGTATGTATGTATGTATATATATATGAATGTATTTCTGGGTACCGGGAATTGGACTCATGACCTCATGCTTGCCAGGCAAGCACTGTACCACTGAGTTAAATCCCTGGCCCATTTTAATCATTTCAAATATATAAATCTAAAAAGGTAGTCAGGATTTAATACCATGATGTTCTGAAGAGTGGTGTGTTGATTTAAAACTATTTTGCCAGACCAATAAAAATATTTTATATCTCAATCACCACAGCAAAGTACTTGCAGAGGTATCAAGTATTGAAATATTTGTGTTAGCGGTAGAGGATAGGATACACCTAGCATGCATGAAGTTCCAAGTTCAATCTCCACTACACACAAAAAATGGTCTTTCTGACACTCAATAATAATGGTCAACTGTAGCAACAGAGAAAACAGGACTTTTTTCTGTATATTATTGTATTAACAGGGATACAGCTCAGTGGCACAAGTGCCTGCCTGGCAAGCTTAAGGTCCTGAGTTCGATTCCCAATACCAAAAAAAAAAAATACAGTGTATTAAGAACATTCAGGTAAGGGCTGAAGAACATTCAAATTTTTAAGTTCCAATACAGATTGAGTTACTTGAATTATATAAATCAGTGTAGTCTGAGAATAGACTAAACTGACATCAACTGCAATACTGACCAGTATATCCCAGTAAGATCTCTATCAGAATAAATTCAAATATAGCCTGTGTTTACTTTCAGGGATTTTTGGTCTAAAAAAAGAAGTCTGTATTTTCTTAGTCTGTATTTTCTTATTTCAGGATTAGAAGATTCACATGCTAGATTCAGAAGTACTTATTTATATAAAGGAACAATGGAAGCATATAAAAACAAAAGGTTCTAAGCATCCCAATTTTAAAAATAAATCCTTTATAAAAGTCTTACCAGGGGCTGAGGTTGTAGCTCAATGATGGTACACATGTTTAGCATGCTCAAGGTCCTGGGTTCTATTTCCTACTCCAAAAATAAATAAAAAGCCCTTACCTTTTTTAATATTGCTGCATTAACATTTGGTAGAGGAACTGGGTCATCATCTCCTTCATCATCCATTCCCAAATCTGGAAATCCAGAAAAGGTGACCATTACTTTTTTACTATATTATAATACACCAATGAAACTACGTTTAAAACCCTCAAGACATAAGCCTGGATGATGTCACTTGAAACACAAAGCACTGGCCAAACATTTTACTCTATCCTAAACATGTGTGGCATAAACAGTTTGACAGTTTACAAAGAAAATAACAAATGCAAAATATCAGAGAAATGTTAGAGAATTCAGACTGGAGCTCATTAGAGCATTTACAGCAGAGGAAAAACAAAATGTTTCTGCCCAAGGAACTATGCAAAACAAAGAACTGGAGCACTCTGGTGAGTTGACAGGTGAACAGGCAGGCATAGCATCCCAAAGACCTTCTACGACAACAGGAAAACCAAAAAGATGTCAACTGTACCCTACAAGAAAGTACAGGATTGGTGGCCCATGCCTGTAATCCCAGCACGAGGCTCGTTGCAAGTTCAAGACCAGCCTGGACTACAAAGCGAACTCAAGGCCAGCCTGAACTGCATAGTGAGACCCTGTCTCAAAAAGGCCAAAAAAAAAAACACAAAAAACAAAAAACAAAAAAACAGTACAGAAAATGAAGCATTAGTGCCATCAGTATAAGCAGTACTTATATATGGAACATGCAGCTGTTGTGTGTTCTGGACTGCCTCAGCTTTAACAGTTGAAGCAAAGCTTATTTCTGTGGTAGACAACTGTGTTTTACACTGTAGTTCGCATAGGTTTTTCATTTCTGATGTTATCTTTTAAGTTTTGTAAGCAAGTAAACAGCCAAGGGGGAACTATTGGGATCTACTGTAAGCACTCATTACATATTTATTTTACTGACATCTTATTTTCCTACTAAGTACCTGTTATACAATATAGTACAACAAGCTCCTGACAAAACAGGAAGAGAGGTGACAAGACTGCCACATAGGAAAGCTAAGCACAGGTGCCGTCACTGTAAGCAAGTTGTTAAGTGTGAGGACTGCCTTGGGTGTGACCGTTGAAGCAAAGCTTATTATGGTGGTAGAATTCTATTGGCGTTATCACTGTAGTTCATATAGAAATTTATTTCTGGTCTTTTTGGTTTTATAAGTACAAAGCTGATGTGAAAATGCTGATATCTATTCTAAGCGCACCATACATATTAAGAATTTTTTTGGGGGGGGGGCTTTTTGGGACAGGGTCTCATGCAGTTTGGGCTGGCCTTGAGCTCACTTTGTAGCCCAGGCTGGTCTTGAACTCGCAACAATCCTCCTGCCTCAGCCTCCCAAGTGCTGGGATTACAGGCGTGTGCCACCATACCCAGCTTGAACCAGAATACATCTCGTTCTTGATATCTGGACTTGCATATATAACCATCCTTGAATATCTAATACCTCAGATAACTGAAACTAGAGCACTTGATCCTCTCTTCCTAAAAATAATAGTTTCTCTGACAATCTTCCCCTTATCAGTTGCCAGTGGCAACTCTGTACTTTTCAGGCCATAAACTTTTATCTCCCAATTCCTTTTACAGTCTACTTCCCTTTTGTTGGGAAACTATTGACTTTACCTTCAAAATGCTTATAAGATTAGATAATTTCTTACCTCCTCCTTTGTTACAAACCTTGTCCAAGCCACCACTGTTCATGGATTAATGTCACTCAACCACAGAGTTGGTTTCCCTGTCTCCCCCTTGCTTTCTGTTAGCTGTCCTCAATATGCTCAAAATGCACAATATCCTAGAACTCTTCCTCCCACATTATTTGATGTTACTTCTCCTACATTTTCCTTGCTAAGCTTCATCTAGTAATACTACATTCCTTAGTGGATTGCTGTTAAAGGAGGAAGGATCTGGTCAGGAGACGTAGGTCACTGTGGGGCATAACCTGGAAGGATGTATCTCTCTTTACCACTCCTTCCTTCACATTCTGCTTCCTGTCTACCTTGTTGTGAGCAAATTTGGGAACTGGTATAGAGATGAGTTTTGTAATGCCTGAGACTATGACCAAGAGAATGAATGGATACAGACATAAGAAAGAGGCCCAAGGATTCAACTCTGGGGGGCTATGGGCTTTAAAGCTGGGAAACAGAAGGCTGTGAGCATAAACTAAATACCCTAGAAGTCTAGTGAAGAATTGAATGATCAAGTATCAAATGCTGTCAATAGGTCTAGATGAGAACCACAAACAATGCACTTGACCAAAGGTTACTGAATTTAGGCAGTTCTATGTAAGAGGATAAAGAGTAGATTAAAAAGCAATTTAATCCAACCTATACTGCATGAATTAATTCACTCATCCCTCCTTCCCACAAATGATTGTCTTCCCTGATCTCAACTCAGAATAAACCTATAAAATAACAGTGTTTCTCATTTGTATCAAGTCACTGAACGAACAAGTAATATTGTTTTTCCTGAACAAATGTGTAATATTTTTAATCAAGAGATAAAGGAGACACATTATATAAAATATTTGCATTGTCGAATTAAGATATTATTAATTAGGACAACAACACAGAAGACCAGATTTCATTCAAATGTTATTTGCAAGACTTAAAAGTCACATTTAAAAAAAAAAGTCACATTAAAATTAAGGTTGTGGTTATAAATGATTACTTCTTTAGCATTGAGACATACACTGTTTTCTTCTTTTTAGACCAAATACATAAGGAGCAGCAGTCATTCCTTGAAGTTATTTAATTTCGAGGACTTATAAAAGACTGTCCTGATACTGCACCCTGGACTGCAACAAATAAGCGAATCCACATGTACATATGCCAAGATTTCCACTTCTGATTGTCCTGTGACTAGAAAGTTTTGTTTTCTAAGTCACATGCGACTCTAACCAGAAACACTGTAGAAAGCTGGGGATATAGCTCAGTGGAATAAGCGCTTGCCTAGCAAGTGCAGGGTCCTGAGTTCGATCCCCAGTACCGCAAAAAAAAAAAAAAGAAACACTGTAGATGCAAAACAATAAAAGCAGTAAGCTGTCAAATTCACAAGACTCCAGACCTTACAAGCCTAAAAACCTATCTATGCCACTGGTATGTAAGATAAAACCATTCACCTCTGAGTTCCAAAAGCTAAAGTCAGAAAGAATCATTTAACTGTTGCTGTCTATCAATTTGCTTCAGTGACCAAAGTTAGCCAGAAAACTTTCTTAAAACCGGCAAATGTTCTTTCAAGTAGCACAGGACAGGTTGGTGCGCAAAGCATCAACTAAAACAAAATAAAGAACACTTTCATTGCCAAAGCAAGTGTTCAGGCAACAATTTTACCATCACTTTCTACATCTTTTAGATAAAGCCTTGCTCACCTACCTTTAGAGATACATGAATTACTTTCATACTCTTCTATTAATGACCACACCGTATCTCTTCATTCAATGGGTATGTGATGAATAGTGACTGTGGGATGTACCAATGGTTTATCATCTTAATAGACATGACCTACATAAGTTAGTAGGATATGGGACTCCAAGTGCCACATGACTGGCACCAATTACCAAAAAAGAATCAGCTTTTATCAGAAAACACAAATTATTCATTTAGAAAATTGAAGATACATCCCCGGCCATTCAGCTTCTGCCTCTACCATACCTAAGTATCTGTCAGAAGTCCTCTAACTTTACAAGTACAAATCCTTCCCAAGTGGCCAGTATACAGTAAGTATAAGTCTGGCAATCACTCTAGTTACCTAGATGCTCCCACTTTTCTTGGCTTTCCTGAGCCCCACTCCACTACTTCTCTAGTTGTGGTGAATTTCTTATCAGCTCAGCCCTGCATAACCTCTGCTTTCACAAAGCCATGCTCCCATAAGTTATTAGAAAGCAAGTCTACAACACAGACAGCGAGTCACCTACTCAACTGTGTAGTAGACTGCTACATAGACCTTTTGAAGAAATTCCAATCACAGTGTAAACTGTCATTTTCTTCTGTTCTTCTCAAATTCATTCACAACTCTCTCAACCGAAGTATCACAATCTCATCCCATCCCAACGAACCTCAGCTAAAAACCTCTATTTTATTTTTCTCTAATTTCTTGTCTACTTTACCTCAGAATGATCTCCTAAAACATCCTAACTTTACTTCAATTGAAGTATGTTAACTCACTAGCACTACATATTGTATACTGCAAATCTCCCAAAGCCTAAGAATAACCCTAGCCAAGATGTTCCACAGCAGCACCATTTGGCATACAACTTTACTAATGTACTAATCACACCAAGTGACAGCTTTGTTTACGTCTGGCTCCCCTCCTAGTTATACATTTTTCAAGAGCAAAGATTATGTCTCATCTTCTTATCACCAGCATATAGCTAGTGCTTGCACATAACCCTTCTCTTCATGTAAGTATTTATAAGCTTCAGCTCTCCCCTATGTAAAAATTGGTGACAACTGAGGACTAAAGAACATTTTTATTCTCACCCCATCAATTTTACATGATTGGTAGCATTAGCCCACCAATCCACAGGTAACACTATGAAGAGATCATGTCAACTAGTAAGTTTTCAGTTTCAAGGCTTGTATTCTTGCCTCAGTTTGTTGTGCTGCATGTACACTGCAGCAGTTTCAGACAAAAGAGAAAGCTTTATTTAAAAAATAGCTTATTCCCTCCACTGAAACAGGGTGCTCTATTTAGCTGCCATATAAAGAGACAGTCCTTTTCCAAAAATTTTACCTTTTGTCACTAGAACTTTTAAATCCAAATTTATTTGAAACAATAAAGCACTGCTTGGAAATCAATCTTTATTGTTAGTTTTATGAATTTTGCACTGATATAACAAAGAGAATGCAGGAAGAATGACAGGAGAACAATGCAGTTTATATTTATATAAAAGAAAAGTCACACACTTATCTCAAAACACTGTTTCTTCCACTTTCTTCCTACCCAGGTTTTCTAAGGAACTTACCTTCCAACATGGTCTTGATTGTCACAGATTGTTTGGCAATTTCAACATCAACTTCAAATATCTCTCCATCAGAACTCTGCAACTTAATTGAAGGCATCTAAAAAAGGTATATTGAATGTGAAATCTAAGAGACCATTTCAACATGACATTTCACCTATAGTCTGTCAGAAAAGTCCTTACTAAACATAAAATCCTGAACATCTGTTATAGTATATGAAGAGTATGTTTTCCTTACAGGCTGACCTACAAGTATTTCCTAACATTTTTTCAAATACATTTCTAAGAACAGAAGTTTTTGTTTGCCCTACTGAGTTCACTAAAGTTGTGTGCTATTACTTTTGATGCAAAATGTTTAAAATGAAATACACACAATGTGGTCAAAATATACAATGACTGTTTAAACAATTTATTACAGTAAAAGACACATTGCCATGAATCCACCTCCATCTGAGCACATCTGCCCACTGTTGCCGTTTTCTGAAGCAGTATTAGACGTTCTCTTTCACATCCTTTAAAAGGTATAATGAGAAATACAGGACTGCTGCTGCCGAGCAACATCCAACAGCAAGGCAGGGCTGCAGTTTAGCCAGGCGTAGAGGCGTACACTTATAATCTCAGCAGTAGGGAGGCTGAGGCAGGAGAATCATTATGAGACACAAAAGATAACTTCCAGAATTGCTTCAGAAAATGGCAAGAACAACGAGATTAAGTATGTTCTAAGGAAGGAGGAGTATTTTAAGGGAGATTAATAGAAAAGTGTCTTTTATCCTAATAACTTTTTAAATTTGAGCATTCATATTTTTTTTTACTACATTGTGTATTTACCCACTTTCTGCCTGCCATTGTTTCCCCCAAATTATGATTACCTATTTGAATATTTAACTGCCACAATTTATCTACAAAACTCAGTGAGATCAGTCCAAAATAAACAAAGCTATTCAACAAGACAGTCATTACTCCACAGTGAGTAGAGCTCCAGAGGGTAAATCATAATATGCTCATTTATGTCTGAACCAATTCAAGACCATACACAAGAGAATAAAATAGGCAGATGTCAACATAACTCCTTAAACCTCCATTAAGGAACTTAATTTCAGCTCTTTGTATCTTTCATCACTTACTGTCCAGTTGTCCAACTTTGAGATCTCCTGGCAAAATAGCAGTAATGATAAATTATTACTTCCTTCAAATATACATTTACTAACTCAAGTTAGAACTCATTAGAAAAATGTATCTTTTATATAAAATTAAGCAGTTAACGTCAAAGGACTTGAGTTCTGGCAAAATTTTTTTAAAAACACTAAAATTAAAAATTCTAAGTCAATAATGTTTTACCTCAGATTCTTTCCCCAATGCCCCCCAAAAAGCAGCAATATTTGACTGTAATATTCAAGACTGTTTTAAAACTCACACATAGCTTTTATTTTTTTTTTCTTTTTGAGACAGGGTTTCACTATGCAGTTCAGATTGACCTTCTGTTCACTCTGTAGCCCAGGCTGACCTCAAACTCCCAATGATCATCCTGCCTCAGCCTCTTAAGTGCTGGGATTACAGGCCTGGGCCACTATGCTCGGCCCATACAGCATTTAAATGCCTGTACTTCTGTAATCCAGTGTTGTCACTATTTACTTACAATAGCTCTGACACCTTACAGGTGGCTTGTATTGGAATTTTCACAAAAGTGTAGAATTTGGCATTTAAAACATTTATTGCATTTATTTTCAATTCAGGGACTTAACACCCACCACATCACTTAAATATTCATTTAGCTTTTCTGAGACAACTGGTCTTCCCTCCAAGCAAACAAGCTGCTAGAAGGAAACAAAATGGTAGCATGTTTTATAAAAGCTGCTGAAATGTCCAACTCTTAATAATCTATAGTTGGCGGGAATCAGATCTTACTCTTCTGCTCACAAACATGAGTGCTTCTCCATGTTACCCACTGCCTGCCAATAATGCAGTTAGCCTTCTCACTGGAGAAAAGTCTCAGAGGAGTGGACCCTCCCTGTGACCAGGCAACAACAAAAGGCATCCTTAAAAGAAAATATCTTAAAGAGAGACCGAGTCTTCCTTACAAAACACTTCATGTTCTTACATTCCACAGTACTGTAATGAACATTCCAAAATTACAAGTCTAATGACATAGTTAATAAAATTACTTTAAATCAAGACAATCATTTCACACTTTCTTGAAATAATTGACAATTAAGATGTGCTTAGTCATAGCCAAATTCGGCTATTAGGTTACTCTTAAGGGAGCCAAGATCTTATTAAATAACAGAAAAGCAATCGGTTAATCTGTAATCCGATGCACTTTGTAATTCTAGACCTAACATTCAAAGAGCACTTTTACTGCTACCTTGGAACTAAGTACAAAATTTTAAAGGTATAATGGATGAGATTTTGATTTGACATTCTTTAAACATCTATTTTTTCTATTCTTTATTGTGTTTTTGAAAACTACCCCTTTACAACTGGCATAAAATGACCCTATCACATCGGAAAAAAAATTAAAACCCATTTAAGTGATCCAAAATTCTGACACCACGTTTTGAAGTACGGGAGGTAGCATTGTCCTGTGACACAGAAACATTCTATTGTGTCACTGATTAAAAAAAAAAAAATGCCCCTAAGACCTTTAGTTTCCAATAAAAAGTAAACTAAAGAAGGTGCTCGTTCGAAAAAGCCGGACACCTCAACCCGTAGAGTTAGGGCTCCCCAAAATCACACGACCAGGACGACGGCATCTGTTGTTACAGTAACTATTTCAGCGGCTCCAGGCCGTGGCCAAACAATGCAGGTAAACGCTGAGAAAGACCAAGCTGTTATCTGCAGAAAATCGGCCTGCAGCGCAGGTAGTAGGGGAAGGTAGTGACGCCAGACAGGAGAGAGCAGAAACGCGCCGAGGATCCGCGGACTACCCACCGCCGCCGCGCTCCCGCGCCACGAAACGCGGGAACAACCACGCCCACGCTTCCCACGGCCGCGGACCCGACTCGGAGCCTGGCACCGCCGCCCCCGCCCAGGGCCGGGCCGCAAGGCACCGCCAGACGGGCCCGCGCCGCGGCCTGAGCCCTTAGCCCAGCTCCGCACTGCTGACACCCGCCCGCCGCAAACAAGGCCCAACCATGGGCCCGGCCGCTCTCACTCGGCGCCGCCAAGATGCGGGGCGAAGACGCCCGGCCGAGCGGCGCGCAGAGGGGGAAATGGGACCTGACGGTGCTTCCCGGAGAGCCGCTGCGGCCACGGGCGCCCCCCTGGCCCTGAGACCAGGCCAGGCCCCGTCGGCGCCCGCAGGCCGAGGCCGCCTCAGGGCCGCCGCCCAGCCCGCAATCCCGGCACGCGGCTGCTTCCAGCTCGCGGGTAGCTACTCACGGTGTTTGGTCTCTGAAAGACTGCGGGCCGGAGGCAGACGTGGGCAGAAAGATGTTCTCACACGTTTCAGAAACACGACGGCGGACGAAGCCACTAGAGCGGCGCCGCGCGGCGTCGACTTATATGGAGCGGGCGCAGGCGCTGAGGATCCTGGGACGCGACGCGTCACACAGCCGGCGGGGCTGGCCGCGGAGATAGCCTGATGGCAGAGGAGCACAGCCGGGCGGGTTCAGGGCGCCGGCCGGGAGGCGGCGGGCCGGCGGGCGGGGGAGGGACTTTCACTTCACCCCCACCCTCGAAAGCAGAGTGCTTCCCCGCAAACCGGCGCCCAGCGCCGGCGGGCTATCTGCGGGCTCGGAAGGGTCTTTCAGGCAGGGGCTGCCTTAAGCTCAGGGAAGGACCCCCCCCCCCCCAGGAGAAGCCTGGAAACAACAAACAAAACGGGGTGGGGATGTGGGGGTATGCTGCCTGCTGGGCCCGTGTGTGCGTGTACTTGTGCGTGTGCGTGTGCGTGTGCTATTCAAATGACACATCCTGACTTGCCCTCACTCTCCACAATAACTCTCCGGGGTGAAATATTCCCTTTTTCCCTCATTCACCGACGAGACCAGTCGCAAAGCATTAAGCAGAGAGTCAGCACTTGAAGTTTGGTATTTGCAACGCTTTTACACCGCTACCTTTGACCTCTGTGAGGCTTCCAGAGCCAAAAGAGCAACCGTTGGGAAAGCCCAGGCCTGGAGAGAAGATGCTATCCTTGTAGCCATTTCTTCAGTGCGCGTTCAAGGCCCCTAAAATGTTAGGAACACCCGCCCCCCCCCCCGCCCCCACACACACATCCCACTGGTGCTGGGCATCCGGCTGCAAACCGTGCTGCCAGGCCCAGCCTGCACAGAGCTCTGTTGTCTGGCCCGCTCCCAGGGGGCTGTGATAAGGTCGACAGGATGAAACAGCTCTAAAGGAAAGGGAGAAGTCTGAAAGCCCTTACCTGGCCTCATCCTAGTCAGGTATTGTGCAACTGCCTAGCCATGCCCTGCTCTGCCTGAGGAGCGGTCCCATCCCCGCCCTAGGAGGCCAGGGCGCCTGGCTTGCTTAGCTAACAGGCACGTGATAGTCTTCCTGACACCAGGAGGACAAAAGACGCTCCCACACAGGGCCCCCTTGAAGAAACCAGAGACCTGTGCCTCCTCTGGGATGGGACTGTGCAAGCAAGCCAAGCGGCTCCTTGGGTTACTGAGTCTTTGTCTGCAAACTGTGGTATCCAGTGTCTGCCAGGTGCCACCGCTGATGACAGAGATGAAAGACCCACAGCTCCACTTTTCCTCGCAGCACAGCCCTGCCTCCACCCCACCCCACCACCGGCAGGCTTCCCAGGCAAAGCCCAGGCCAGCCAGGTTGCTTTTCCACCTATGACACACAGGATGGCGCCTTTATAGGACTGTAGGCATCCTAAGCAGAACTGGGCAGGGCTGGGTCACACAACTACCTGAGGACCCAGCACAGAGTGTGGCACAAACTGATACATGTTTTTCCAAATGTGTGAGAATCTCTAAGAGATGCTCGTTTTGAAAATGGAGATTTGAGCCGGGCATTGTGGCGTATGCCTGTAATCCCAGCACTCAGGAGGCTGAGGCAAGAGGATCCTTGCAAGTTCGAGGCCAGCCTGGGCTACAAAGTGAGCTCAAGGGCAGCCTGAACTGCCTGGTGAGATCCTGTCTCAAAAAGACCAAAAAAAAAAAAAAAAAAAAAAAAGATTTGGGGGCTAGGAGGTGTGGCTTAGTGGTATAGCACAACATGCTTAGATGCACAAGGCCCTGGACTCAATACTGAGCACAGCTCCCCAAAATGTTATTTTCCTTTAATTTGTACATGCCCATTAAGGTACAGATTACAAAAAAAACTAGTTGTCTCGGGAAGGAAAAACTAGGTGACTAGAGGCAGGGATTGGGGTGATTTTTCATTTTATACCCTTTTCTGCCTCTTGGATATTGATCCACATGAATGTATGATTTTTTTAAATTTTCTGGGATATTTTCTTTTACATATTAAACTTTTTTATCTTTAAGAAATAAATTGGAAGCTGGATGTGGTGGTGTACATCTGTAATCCCAGCACTCAGGAGGCTGAGGCAGGAGGATCTTAAGAGTGAAGGCCCTGTCTTAGAAGGAAAGGAAAGAGCACAAGAAGCAAGAAGGGAGGGGAGGAGGGATAGGACGTGGTAGAGGCAGTTTTCTTGCTGCAATCTGTTGAAAGTCCTCAACCAGGTGAAGTGGAACGCACCTATAATCCCAGTTACTCCGGAGGCTAAGGTAGCAGGATCGTAACTTTGAGACCACCAAGGAAACACACACAGATCCTGTCTCAAAATAAAAAATGGTTAGGGGATGTAGCTCCATAGTGGTGTGCCCCTCAGTTCAATCCTTAGTATCACAGGGGGAAAAAAGCCCTCTCAAGTGTTTGTAAAAATAAAATAAAAAGAAAATAATACACGGCCTCAAGGAGAAGGCAGATTTTTTTTCTTTCTTTTTTTTTTTTTTTGGTACCGAGACTCAAACAACATTGCACTGGCTAGGCAGATGCCATGTCACTGACCCATATCCCTGGCCCCAGAGGCAGATTCCTGAGTCCACGCTCAATCTAACAAATCTAATGGGGGGAGGGGCAGGTTTATCTTCTTTTACAAACACCAGCTCTCCAGGTGACTCATGTGCCCCCGGGTAAGTTGAGAAGCCCCTAAGGAGGGGCTTGGTGATTAAGCAAGCTGAGGAAGGAGCCAGCAGTTGTCAGAAGGAACTGGCTTGGCTCCACTCAAGAGGACCAAGGTGGTGGCAGGGTTGTGGAGTGGCTCGTCCCCCTCATGTATCCACAATCACTACCCGCATGAGGAAGGACTGGCCCCAAGTCCCCTGGGCCATAAGAAGATGGAGGGTGCGAGAGCAGAACGGCCCTGGTTCAGGAGCTGTCCCGACTTCATCCCTTACTTAATCACCGCACACACCATGTAATCCAAACCTCTGATTCTAGTGAGAAAGGAAGCAAAACCCAAAGTCAAACCACCAGGGAAGAGCCCCATGACAGCTCCAGTCCCAGCCCCAGCCATGCTCCTGGTGTGACAGTCCAGGTATTGTTTCTCCGCCCTGTTCCTCAAATGCCAGGAACATTTTCTGATTCACAGCTGTTCCCAGCATACTACCTCCAGGGTAACTAAAGGCCAGGAATTCAAGCAGTCTACTGGGCTAAATCTGGCTTCTAGGGTACATTCCCAGAGATTATTTCCCTTTAAAAATGTGATCATCAAAGCCAGGTGTGATGGTGCATGCCTATAATCCCAGCACTCAGAAGGCCGAGGCAGGAGGATCATTACAAGTTTGAGACCAGCCTGGGCTACAAAGTGAGCTCATGGGCAGCCTGAGCTGCATAGTGAGACCCTGTCTCAAAAAAGAAAAAAAAATGTGATTATTGCTGCTATCAAACACAAAGGATTTCTAGGAGGGGCAGTATATCTAAAATGGGACCTTGTAGACCCAAGTTCAGTTCACAGTCCCTTTCTCAGATAACTGCTCATGGATCAGACAGTGTGTTGTGTTTCAGCCTATGGTGACACAGGGCATATGATATAGGGATGATATAAGAACTCCAAGTAACCCAAATAATATAAGGGAAATATAACTCCCGACCTGTTAAGTGCCTGATACACTGAGTTTGTGTTCTCTAAAGTGTAGGCCTGAAATATAGGAACAATGGAGGTTTAAGGGTAGGTACTATTTATTGAAAGAAAGCTTCTAAGAAAGCTTCTGTCCCAAATGGGTGGCCCAGGGAACCTGCTTCTCAAGGGAGTTTTATAGAGTAAAACTACTAGGGGAGGTGGGTGTCAGTGGGATAAAACTATAATTAACTGGTAAAATTACAATATAGTCAGTAATATTGATCCAATGGGAAGTCACAAGGTGGGTGTCAGGTGGCACAAACCTATGGTCAACCAGTAAGACTGAGTGTAGTGACTTGGGTAATACTGATTAAACAGGGATTGAATGGGGAAACCAGTCACCTGTAGCAAGTGTGCATGGGGCCAAGGACTGTCCTGGAAGGGGTGGACTAAGGAAGTTTTGCTTCCCCACCCAAGGTGACTGATGTCTATTTAGGATATCAATCTCTGCTGTTCATCCCTTTGGGAAGTATGTGGGTATAGTCATTCCTCTTTGTCCTGCGGCCTGACCTTCAGTAAATGCGCCTCCAGCCACACAGCTGCCTTCTGCACTGGCCTCTGAAGGGGGCTAGCCCTGCCTGACCACCTCTAGTATTTCTAAATAACTTAGCTATGTATAGTAATAGGACAGCATGCCAGAAGTAATTCAGTCTGCTTTGTCAAAGATGTCCTGGCTACTGCCTGCTGCTGTGTCATCTCTGTCTGGTTCCCCTGATAGCCACTGCCCATTAGTGGTCTTTGGTGGTTACTCCACCTCTGAGCCTGACCTCCGCTGTTGGGAAGAAGGAAGTGTGTTGATGTCAGAGGCTGGAGAAGGAGGATGAATGTGGAGAAAGCGGGGAACACAGCAGTTAACACCTAGTGTCTGAAAGGAGACTCTTCTCCCTCCAAGTCTTCTCAACACCGCCACTGAGAGATCCGAGGCCCCGCAGATAGTTTTAGGGCTCTGTAAGGGGAGAAAACCACCCACTGGCCTGTGGAAAAGTCCAGATGGTCTTGCACAAGGCAAAGGTATGGTAGTGGCCAAGGAGAAATGGCAGCTAAGTGGGCCTAGGCAGGGGGCCCAGGAGCATCTCTGGCTCATGTTAATGTATGAAGAGCCCAAGGAGCATCATAAGACTGTAAGTCCCAAAGAGCCACACTGAAAGGGGGAAGATGACCAGGAAGGGGCATCTGGAATGTGACAGAAGGACCACTAAAGCATGAGCATGAAAAAAACAACAAAAAAAGCATGAGCATGACCCACACAGTCTGAGCCAGAGATGTGCCACAGATGCCCACACCTGTGAACACAGCAGAAAGGAAGGGTGGTGTCAGGCTTTAGATGCCCCCCCCGAACCCTGTGCGCTCTGAGGCAAGGCTGTGGAAGCTGACTGGATTATGCTGGCACCACAGCCGGGTTGCTGTGGGAAGGTGGGTGTGGCCTGAGGAGGCGGGCACTGGGAACATGACCCGGAAGGGTTCTCCTCCCTCCTTGGCTACTGTCCTTGGAGCTCTGCTTCTAGGGCGGGGTGAGGCGAGCAGCTCTGCCGACAGACCCCCTCCCCACGCGGTTTCTGCCGTGCAGCCAGCTTGTTACGGACTGAAAACATCTGAAGCACAGGAACCGAAGTAAACGTTGGGGGTGTTCCGTGACTAAGGCGGATGAGGAATCTGCACTGGCAGGGGTGAGCAGAGGAAGACGGTGACGACCGAAGGCCACACGGCCTTCAGTCCCCGTGCCTACCGCTCCACGCCATGAGCATATTACCACTGAAGAACGTGACTGTGACCTTGGATGGGAGTGGAGGGTCAACCTGAGTGTACCCCTCGAAGATCGCTGCTGCACTGACTGAATTCACCGGGAACTGACCTGACTATATTCTGCTAATGGAAGCAAGCACCGTGGAATGGAGTGAAGTCAACAAGAGGGAACCCACTTTGGAACACTCAGATCCAAATATGCTGACTTTAAAACGTAAGCTGGGCATGGGGGCACATTCCCGTTATCCCAGCACTCTGGGAGGCTGAGGCAGAGTGAGCGTAAGTTTGAGCCCAGTCTGGGTAATTTAAAAATAAAAATTGGGTTGGGGATGGCTGCTCAGGGCAAAGGCACTTGGCTCAATTTCTGGTACCAAAAGAAAAACATGAAAGTTAGCCTACTTGCTGCTAACATCTCATGTGATCTGGAATAGGGGCTTCCCCTTGCTCGGCCTCAGTCTTTTTGTCTGTAAGTTGGAGCTTCATAACAATAATGAGACATCACAGGAGTTTTATGACAATTATTTTTAGTCACTAAATGGCTAAATTCAAACACATGACACTATCAAGTGTTGACAAGAATATGAAAAGGGAAAGGGAATACTCATTGTTTATGGGAGTATAATTTGGTATACTTCAGAAAACTGGCAGTATCTACTAACCTAATTACACACAGTGGTTCAACAGTTGCAATTCTGGATACATACCCAGCAGAAGTAAGTGCTGAGCCAGGTGTAGTGGTGCATACCTGTAATCCCAGTACTCTTGGAGTTTGAGGTAGAACGATCACAAGTTCAAACTCAGCCCAGGTAACTTAGTGAGATCATATCTCAAAATAAAAAATAAAGGGCTGGGGAGCTAACAGGGCAAAAGCTCTAGGATCAATCCTCAGGATCACAAAAGAAAAAAAGAAGCACTCCACCAAAAGGTAAGTTTAAGAATATTTGTGGCAGTTCTTTTAGTCCATTTTTGCTGCTTTAACAGAACACCTGCAGCTGCGTACTTTATAATGTTAAGCTGTTTACTTGGATCAAAATTCTGATCCATGGAGGGCACAAAGAGCATGGTGCTATTGTCCTGGTAAGGGTTTCTCTGGCTGCCTCATGGCATGGCAGAGAAATGAAAAGGGAACTGGCTAGACAAAAACAAAAAAGGAAAAGAAGGCCAGGGGTGGTGATGCACCCCATAATCCCAGAACTTGGAAGGCTGAAGCAGGATTGCTGTGAGTTTGAGGCCAGGCTGGGCTACAAAATGAGCTCAAGGCCAGCCTGAACTGCACAGTGAGACCCTGTCTCAAAAAGACCCCCCCCCAAAGAGGGAACAGGCCACGTAGAGAAGGGCTACACCTGTGAAATGGCCTTGCTTGGTAACAACCTGCTCCTTCTGAAGAACTCACTCTCTTGTGAATTAGTTCTTGAATCCCATTCAAGGACAGTGCCTCCTTGACCTAATTATCTTGCTCTTAGGTAATTTAAGAGGTAAGGAGCCTCAGAAAGTATCTACCACCACATTAGCAACCAAGCTTCCAGGGTATGAACTCTTGGAAGGATACACTCAAGTTACATCCAAACCACAGTAGCAGCTTTATTTACTAAAGTCAAAAATTAGCTGAACCTGGGGACATGTACTTGTGCTCCCACTTGGGAGGCTTAGACAGGATATTTGTAAGTTTGAGGCCAGCCTGGGCAACAGAGATCTTATCTAAAAGAAAAAAGCTTGATATCCTTAAAGTAAAAATTAGAAATAACAAATCCATCAACACTAAAAATAAAGCATCTACATTATGGTATACTATACAACAGTGAAGAAACTACTGATATAAGGTGTAATGTGGATGAATCTCACAATGTAGAACAAAAGCAGCTAGATGTACTTCAGTGAATTCACTTAAAACTCCTACCACACACACACACACACACACACACACACACTCCCCCCCCCCCAGGCAATGACTAATTTAATCTGAGGGAACACAGTAATGGCTACCTTTAACAAGTGGCAGCCGGGAGTGGGGCGTGGTGGTGCACGCCTGTAATCCAAGCACTTCTGGAGGTTGAGGCAAGAGGACTGTTGCAAGTTCAAGGCCAGCCTGGAGTACAAAGTGAATTCAAGGCCAGCCTGAACTGAAAAGCAAAACCCCGTCTCAAAAAGACAAAAACAAGAAAGCAGGTGGCAAATACTAATGAGGGAAGTCTCTGAGATGCTAGAGACTATCTTGTTAGAATATGAATATATCAAATTCACTAAGCTGCAATTATTCGCACACCGCCTGCAAATCACGAAGAGGACAAAGTGACAAAAATGCATATAACATGCTTATCTTAGCATGGTGCCCATGGCAGTTCCTGAAGGAATTTGGAGCTCCTGTAGCCTGTCCTCCACCCACAGTGGTGCTGGAAGAGCAGTGGTTTTATTTGTTTTTTGTTTGTTTGTTTGTTTTTTCCCCGGTACCGGGGGATCGAACTCAGGACCTTGCGCTTGCCAGGTAAGCGCTTATGCCACTGAGCTATACCCCCAGCCCCTTGGAAGAGCAGTGGGAGTTGCTGGGGGGAAGAAAGGACCCCTGCAAGGCCCCTGCACCGAGGGGATGTTCTTTCCCATAGTCCAATAGGCTGTCTTTGGATTGTGACCCTAGACAGCTACAGAATCTCCTTGACACGACTTGAGCCCGCCAGGGTGATGCCTGTCGTGGGCCTTGGGCCTGCGCTTCGGAAACTGCTGTGGCAGTTCTAAGTGGAAGGAGGAGAAAACTTCATGACCAACCTTTGTGCCCCACACCAGCAGAGGCCAGGATCCCCTGGGGCCCAGCCTGGATTGGAGGGGTCAAGCCAAAGTGGGGAGCTGGGATTCGAACCTAAGGCTGGCTAACTCACCACTGGGAAGTCAGGGCCTCTTAGAAAAGAATGGCCCATATTCTGGCCCCCCAAGAGAAAGGTTATGGGGGACTGTGGGTATCCCCCATATCCTTGTAGAGGCCACACCAGGAACAAGCAAAAGCAGGTAGGTGATAGTTGGTCCAGGCCAACTTCTAAGAACGACCAGCACTGACCAGCTCTGGCCAGCAGGTGGTGCCAGAGGGCCAGTGGAATAGATCTTCTGGCCTGGAACTACCGGACTGAGGTTTCCTCTCCTAAGGACGCACAGTCCTGTCCAGAACCCTAGCCTGGCCTCGAGAGGCCGAGCTCCAGTGCAGCATGGCTCGAAGTCTAGTATGACCTGGAAGCAGGCTCCAGCCCCCTGGAGGGCCAGGGACCCTCTGAGACAAGAAGAGTTCACATAAGTCCTGGCAGCCAGGGTGTGTAGGCTGTTGGGAACAGGGCAGCACATCCCTCACAGATGAGAAAACAATGGCAGGCACGACTCATCATTGCCACCTGCATCTCCCTACCCTTCTGCTGCTGTAGGGGCCCAGAGGACCCAGCACCAACCTGTCATCTGGGCCAGTACCACCAGAAAAGGCAATCTGAAAATCTGTAACCCAGTGAAGCTGGGCTGCCTCAGGAACCAGAGGCAGCAACGTCAGTGAGAACCGGCACTGTGCATGCCTACAGACTGTCTGCCAAAGGAGATCTTTGAGGAGAACCAAGCCCAACAAGCTACCAGTGTGGACACCAATCCTTGAGTGTCTGCCTGGCATCTTCTTCCTGCCTCATTGTAGCCTATGGTGAACAAGAGAGGAAGAAAAAACCAAACTCAGCCCTTACTGAGCTTAGAGTGGGTGAGATGTGCTAAGTACATGCAACAGAAATTGAGGGGAAATTGAGGGGAGGACAAGGCATTAAAGCAGAATCTGCCTGCACAGAAAGACATGAGCCTTGGAAAGGAACACGAAAAGCATTCAAGGTTGTGCAAAGAACCTCAAAAGGCTCAAAGAAGGGGCTTGGTATGTTCCAAGACCAGTAAGGCCACCACCGTTTGTGCGCAGTGGGGAGAGTGAAGAAGCGCAGGCAGAGAAGCGTGTAATCGCAGCATGAGGAGCCTGGTGGGACTTCATTCTGCTTGCACTAGGCAGCCTGTGGTGATAAGAGGGTGAGCAGCATGATCCAATCCGGTGTACAAAGATCACTCTTCTGAACGTGCAGAGAACAGCGCATAGAGGACGGGGTGGGGGGCAACAAAACTTTGTAGGTGGCTTGGACAAGGGCAGGGTCAGTGGAGGGGCCAAGGAAGATTAATGGTACGGCTGCTGCACTACCAATAGAGGATGGAACTGTGCGAGGTGGCATGTGTTACCGGTAGGAGACACCAAGAGTTTGGACAGGAGACCAGGAACTCAGTCTGAGATGCTAGTTAAGACGTGGGTGCCACATTAAACAGGCAGTGAGATACATAACTCGAGCTCAGGAAGAAGTTGGCCTAGGGACATAAACTGGGGCTCTTCGGTGGATAGGACAAGATGAGGTCAGAAGCATTAAAGAGGTTGGAAATCTGATGGGCAGCAGTCAAAAGGCAGACAGTAAAACTAATAAATGCTGCACCGAGGCACACAATTAAGTATTCTCAGGAATTTCTTTGGTCATTTTGCATATCTTAGCTAAGAGGTCAAAAAGTAGCTGGTCAGTCACTTCAAATGCTGGCTGTAATTTAAAGCCAGAAAAACATGTCCTTGGCAATGTGAAAATCCCCTTGATGAACCACTTTGATATCAATAAAGTTCAATAAAGTAATGCTGAGAAAGCGATACAGTTTGAGAAAATGGACAGAGAACATATATGGACAGAGAACACTTTTGAGGTTTGCTAAGAGGAACACAGAGAAGATACTTAGGGGGCTGAGAATCAGAGGTGTTTGGTTTTAGGACTGACGATACAGTGTCATTATTAAAGCGTACTGACAGGACTAAACTCATGATGATCCTCCTGCCTCAGCCTCCTTGGAGTGCTGGGGTTATAGGTATGCCACAGCACGCCTGGCTCACTTTTAAGTATTAATAGGTGAAGTCATTGTGTCAATGTACAGAGGGGAGGTGCTGGCAATTTGAGAAGACTGTGACATAATCAGTCCTTTTTAAGCGCGAGAAAGAATCTTAGTGTAGGAGATTATCTGGTAGTAACTATGTTCCCCATGGCATTGGTGAGTCCAAATTCGTAGAGCTGTGTCCACTTTCCTAGCCAGGTCCTACAGTTCAAGTGCAGGCAACAGGCTCTGGTCAAGAAATCCCAGCCAGGATGACAACAGCTTTCCTCACCACTGCACAGGCACTCCCAGCTCCACCCCCAGCTGACGTGTCTCTGGGCGCCAGGTTATGGTCAGCACATCCTACAAACTACGTTTCTGTGGTCTCTTTTGACCTTCTTGCCTCCTATCCTGCTTTTCCTTCAGAACCTATTAGTCCTGTCTCTTTTGTACTTGTCTCCCACGCATGTAAGCTTCCCAAGGATGCCGCCTTGTGCACTACATTCTCAGAACTGAACACCACCTGGTACGTAACAGGCACTCAGCAGTTGTTGCATGTTTGAATCTATCCTCCTTTTTGTCATTTAAAACCTGTTACTTTTTTAAGACTCCTGGCTGACTGAGAAGCAAATGAAGAAACCATAAAGCTGCAAGGACCGAGGTCAACATACCTGGGGCCAAGAACCTTGACTTTTCCACTTTTTTTGTAAACACAGTTCTGCAATGCAATCAAGTCAACATGGCTCTGAGACCTTTAAGCCTCTTCAGCCCATGGTGATTCTAGGGACCTGTGACATACCTCCCAAATCATGACGGGGACAGTGCCAAGTCACTTGGCTCAGCTGGTGCCTGGTAGTGTCTTAGCCACGGACATTACTCCTCTTGCCTGACTCACTGTGCTCCCCCAGATAGCAGCAGCTCCTTGCTACACCCTGGCTGAGAACTAAGTTCTCTTCCTAGAGTCCCATATTCCTCACCCTATAACACACACCCTTGCTTTTCTCATTCCTGTTGTCAAGTTAGTCCTGCCTCCAATGCTCCTTTGGACCAACATCTCTGTCCTTACATTGATTTGAAAAGCCTTGAAATCCTCAGAAAAACAAGAGCATACACAAGGCTTGGAATGTTAAGAATCAAGAGCATCTAGAGGCATGGATTTTACTGCAAAGACTCTCCCACCCCATCCCAGCTGAGAGCCAAAGCAGAGCCTGGATTCTATCAAGTTAGTGAGGGTAGGAAAGGCTTTCTGCACCTGGAAGATACTAGGGTGATCAACCATCCTGGCTTGAGAAGTGAAAGTCCTACTTTCTGGGAAACCCAAGTCCTTGGCAAACAAGCTAACTGGCCACCCTATACTGAAGCAATGCCCAACTCTGGCCTCAAATGAACTGACAACTTGACTTCATTTAACAAATGCTTTAATGACTAGAGGGAACCAGTATATTTCTACCAACTCATTATTACTTGTGAAATATTTTAGCTCAAACTGACTGACATAGTACCAAAGACATTATGCTAAAAGGAAAAAAGTAAAAACACATATAAAAGTGCCATCACGTGAGCTGTAATATCCACACACAGTATCCATGTGTTGATACATACAAAATACGAGCAATTTACATAACACCCATCAGGAAATTTTAACAGTACACAACCACCCTATGGGAACACTTGTCTGCTGCCCTTACTGTGAGGGTAGCCAAACCATTAAGTGATCATCTCACTAGAGTGTGCAGGAAGGTGGGCAGCTTTTAAAAATCTAAATCTCTGCTGCTTGATTTTACTGTAAATACGTACTTTAAAAATTTTCCAAAGACTGAACATTCTGAGCACTCACACAGATTAGAGGTGGGCAGTGTTTGTGGGGTCACGTCTTTATCAGAATTAGTGGGTCATTACTGGACACCAAAAAGACAACCATCAAGAAGATGGTCCTGGCTTCCTCCTGAGTATCACAAAGTAGGGGGTCTCAGAAGGCTGGGCTTATTCATTACTATCCTTGCCAGCTTCAGCAGCTAATTTCTGAGTCTTATAAAACATAAATTTCAAGTTTGTCAGAAACTATTTTTTTTTTTTTTGGTCCTGGAAATCAAACAGGGCCTCACACTTGCCAGGCAGGTTCTGAGCTGCTGAGCTATATCCCCTGCCCAGAAACTAAAAATTTAAGTCATTCTTAGCTACAGGAGTAATGTACTCCTCCAACCAGGTTTACAGGTTTGTAGGAGGAAAACAGGATTTCACTTAGGATACACTTTTTAAGTTGGAAAAGAGGGCCAAGGATTTAGCTCAGTGGTGCAGTCTCTGCTTGGCCAGTATGAGGTCCTGAGTTTGATTCCCATACTCCCCCCCAAAAACACAGGTCACTTTCTCTAAACTCAAGAGGATTGTAACATCAAATTTATGTATTTCCAGAAGCCACAAATCACTTGTGTGAGTTTCTGAGGAACGAATCCAGGGCCTTGCATATCCTAGGCACGTGAACTACTACTGACCCATATCCCCACCCCTTTTTAAACTTGTAATGCCAGTGGTGGTGAGCCTATGGCATGTGAGTTATTTTTCTAGGACAAAAATGTTAAAGTGAGTTATTTCTAAACTAGGACCTCAGTATTCAGGTTTAATGCCAGTATTGGCGCTTTATGGTAAGCAGGTAGGTTTTGGGTTGTAGTTTGGGCACTCATCTCTAAAAGGCCACCATCATTGCTCTAAGACAAAGTCTGGCTAAGCTGCCTAGGCCGGGCTCAAACCTGCAGCCCAACCATGTCAGCCTCCAGAGTAACTTAGCTGATGGGGATGAGCCACAGCCTCAGCATTTCCACAGGTTTCTAACACACTACATGCTGTAGGCCATCTGCCAAGGCTAACAGTGGAACACCAATTTGGAAATCCACAAATCAATTAAAAATAAACAAGTACCTCAACAGGTTTTAAAAAAAAGTGACAAGTCACCTGGTCATGGCCCCAGCTTTACTTTAATAAGAACTCCAGCTTCTGATTGCTAGACTACTTGGAAAGGCAAGGTGCATTCAGTAACAGCATATTACAGATTCTTCATGTGGTATATTTCATCAGCTCTGATAATATTAAAAAATCCAGAGCCAAGACTAAAATCAAAGCCGAAATGTGCCATTAGTAGGCAAAGAGGCCCTAAGACGTCTCACAGAGACTTGAGATCACAAAGCCACCGCCAACACCATCCCCCAAATTTTGACTCATATTTCAATTACCTGCCTTATTCCAGGAAGCAGAGCGGGTTAGATTTGTCTTTATTCAGATCATGGAAAGGATGAAATTAAGTATTTAGACAAAGAATGCTGCAGACCAAGTATGTTAACATAGCTTCTCCCGGAAGCTCTCTGCCTCTTATGTCTAACACATCCACACTCCACGGGTGCTGGGATACATTAGTATCTACAAAGGCAGGCTGGATTCACCACCATAGTCTACAGATTCTACATGTGTACTTCACCACAACTTAACACTCAGCTTTTTCCTGAGACATCTGGACATACCTGACCTTAAGGCTCCCTCATATGTGGCCAGGGCTATAAAAGGCCTGACTAGTAGGCCTTATCTCCAATGCCATACTAGACTATTCTGAAAACACTGCAAAAGCCAGAAACCCACTTAACCCAGCATACTTGAAGTTAAGAAGGTGTACCAACCTTCCAAGCAGAGACTCTTTAATAGCTGTATTTCCAACTGCTTTACATCTTTCACTTTGGTCTTCCTTGTGTGCTACAGAACAAGAAACAAATCTCTGTTGTCATGATTAGCAGCTACAGCATTTTAAGTCCAGCACTAAGGGAAGATCTGCTAGGCCCAAGTTGTAACTGAGCAGTGGAGGGCTTACAGTGCATGAGTGAGCCACAAGGTCCAATCCCTAGCATAAGAAAAAAACAAAACAAAAAAACCCAACACAAAACACGTAAATCTGCTAGATCTCTTGAAAGAACATGTACGAGAAAGACTATATCTCCACTGACAATACTCTGGATGGTTAATGAGACTGTATACAATGGTTGATGCTATTTCAACTAACTCAATGAATAGTGAAATAAGCCTTAAAGCAGTGGTTTGCTGCATCCTGCATGGGAGACAGTACAGCCCAGCTGCATTCCCCAAGTCTTGTGAGGATATAAACTACTCATAACTCAACTCTAGCCATGAACTCCACATTTCTGTTTCTCCTTAACAAAAGCGTGAGGCCAGACACGGTGACACATACATGTAATTCCAGTGCTCAAGAAGCTGAGGCAGGAAGATCACTGCAAGTTCGAGGCCAGCCTGGACTACTGAGTTCAAGGACGGCCTGAACCTCATAGTGAAACCCTGCCTCAAAAAGACAAAAATAAAAAAAAAGTTCTAAATTTTCAAAATCAAAAACTATGGCTATTTTTCAGCATCCGACCACTGGCTGTAATTCCTCTTTTACCTCTTACCAGCTCTGCATGTTCAACTTTTAAACTCAAACATAATCCTAGTTTCCTCAAGTTTATACAACAGATGACAATCATTTTAACCTGTTTACCAGGATACCAACATCTGCAAGCCAAGTGTGCTGTTACAGTGACGTAACAGCAATACCTGAGATTAACGTATGTAGCAAAAAGCATAAATAACATAGTTCTAACTATGACATAAAGCTTACTCTATTTAACTATAATTGAAACAAATACAGGGACGATCAGGCATGTCCAAATACATCTACAACTTCGACAAAGGCTATTCACTAGAATAGCAGTACCACTATGAAGACAAAGAACCCAAGTTAAAAACAAAATTGTATAAAAGAAATAAGTCAATAATGTGAAAACAAAGGAAAGCTTTAATGAAAAACATCTTTGGTTCATGGGGACTGAACCTATCTCCAAACAGTCTATTACTAAATTTCATTCCAATTTCTAGAATGTACTTGTGGTTTAACATACTCCCACTAGCTTGAACCACCAAACCACTGGTGATTTAAGATGCTCAGCAGTAAAATAAATGAATTAAGGGCCCACTCCAAACATGTTACTCCTCAACGCCTGGCATTCCATTTTTAAATTTTTTTGTCTTTTTGAGACAGGGTCTTGCTATGCAGTTCAGGCTGGCTTGGAGCTCACTTTGTAGCCCAGGCTGGTCTCAAACTCTCAATGATCCTCCTGCCTCAGCCTCCTGAATGCTGAGATTACAGGCGTGCACCACCATACCCAACTGGCATTCCATTTTTGGAACACCCTTAACAATGAAACATAAAATATTTTCAATTTTTTGATCCCTGAATTTTTCTAGGTAACGTGTATGAATATCATGCGAAAATTACTTTTTTTTTTTATTTATTTTTTTGGCGGTACTGGGGGTCGAACTCAGGACCCTGTGCTTGCTAGGCAGGCGCTAATTCCACTGAGCTATATCCCCAGCCCCTCATGCGAAAATTCAAAACATCACTGGGTGTGGTGGGCACATACTTGTAATCTCAGTACTCTGGAGCTGAGGCAGGAGGATCCCCTATGAGTTCAAGGCCAGCCTTGAACACACAGTGAGAACCTGTCTTGAAAACACACAAAAACAAATCAACAAAAAAAAGCTTTCGGCATAAATGAGTTAAAGTGAGGCATTACACAGGATAGTACTAAACAAAGAGCTATATGAAATATTTTAATTATTTACTAAAAGCTACCAACTCTTACCCATTACCATGTAACTCAGTTTTCTTAAATTTGTATTTGGGAAACAAGTGTCAACCCTAGATATAAATTAGAATAATTTGCCTAGATTTCTCCAAGTAATTTAAATCAGGATCTCCAAACGTACAAAGAACCGCAGAAATAACTGTTGTTTTTCTATTAAGCCACATCACTGTGAAAACTAATGCTAGCATGCTAAATTACCACCTAAAACATACCTTCTACAATCAACAAGTACTTTAATATGCAACCAAAGGGGAAAATTCATTTGCTTTGGGAGGGCATGGAAAAAGGTTGGTCAATGGCTACTAAGTTATAGTTAGACAGCAGGAAGAAGTTCTGCTACACTACTGCACAGTAAGGTAATTGTAGGTAACATATTGTCTATTTCAAAAAAGCTAGAGAAAGGATTTTCCATGTTTTTGTCATAGACAAATGATAAATGCTTGAAGCAAAATATTTTAACCTGATTTAAACACTGCACAATGTATACATATACTGAAAATCACACTGTACCTCATTAATACATACAATTTTTGTGTTAAAAAATTTTTTTAAAATACAATGTAAAAAATCAGTTTGCTTAAAATACTCAACCCAAGAAATGCATCACTCTACAAATTCATTCAGTTACAAAGCAAGGGCTGGGGATATAGCTCAGTGGAATAAGCGCCTGCCTAGCAAGCGCAGGGTCCTGAGTTCGATCCCCAGTACCGCCAAAAAAAAAAAAAAAAGACAGTTACAAAGCAAATTTTCATAAGCCCTCAGTCTAAAGTACTCAAAATGGTGTGTGTGTGTGTGTGTGTGAGTGAGAGAGAGAGAGAGAGAGGGAGAGAGGGAGGGAGGGAGGGAGAGAAGGAGAGGGAGAGAGGGAGGGAGGGATGGAGAGAACTTTGTGGCGACCCTTTTGTTCTTACAGCAAGAAGCTTTTAAAGATTTTAGAAATGAAAATCCTATTTTAGTTTGTTACTAAATGAGAAATCAGGGGCTGGGGGTATAGTTCAGCAGTACAGCTCAGGGGCAGGGTGCCTGCCTGGCAAGTGCAAAGTCCTGAGTTTGACTCCCAACATCCAAAAAAAAAAAAAAAAGGTTTGATAAAACAAACTATAGTTAAAAAAAAAAAATCAGCATCACCTAACAGTGATTCCAATCACATATTTTTAGAGGAAATCACCATACTTACCATTTTTCTTATTCATTTCACACAAGGTCTACTCATTTCACACTTTCAAGTCCAGAAGGACAGCCTAAGCATTCTCTCTAATTCAATAATCTAAAACCATGCAATTCTTGCCACAAGTCCCACTGTAATTTCCATAAGATTCAAGGATTTATATTTGGATGACAGTACCACGTGTCAATTACAAGGTATTAATTCCTTTAGTCAGCTGTACTATCACAAGACATGGAAAGGTTGGGTGTGGTGGTGCACACCTGTAATCTCAACATGGCTGACGGAGGATCACTGCAAGTTTGAGGCCAGCCTGGGCTACATTGTAAGTTCAAAGCCAGCCAGAACCAGACTGGAGAAGAGAAAAAAAACGGACCATTCAAGAAAATTTACTTCAACTATATATACACACACACTTTAAAACTGTGTACTTGTGTATTTTCCTCCTACTTCTTAAAAAGAGGAAATAATCTAACTTCTCTGTTGGTTCCAAATTCAACACAGTACAAAGCAAAGAAATGTTTATTATCTATACTCACACACAATTAATGATTAGTCTCTGAAGTGTACCCTGGTAGCTTAAAAAAATCAAGTATTAGTTTGCACAGAACTTCTAATCCTGTTCAAAGGATGAGGAGGAGGAAAATTCATTAAATGTTGAGCACTGGCACTTCAAATACCACTTCCTTTTAGGTAAAAGTATTTTACACTAAACAATGATCCAATAATAATTTTCTATTTGCTTTCACTGATTATCACTTAAAGAATACAGGTTAATGCTTTAACAGCTTTCTAAGACATTAAGATCACATGACTCAACAGGCAATGTACAGGTATTTGTTAAGAACTTAGCAATCTGTCAATTATTTTAAAAGTTCGTGTTACTCTTAAATGTACATAGCGATATAATATTTATAACCTGGAACTGCACTAAGTAGACACATCATTTAAGCTCTACCTGAAAACATGCCATTTTAAACAAATCCTAAAACTGTAACCCTGATGTTATAGTTTAACAATGAGATCTTACCGAGGCAGCACAGATTTCCTTTCTTAAAGACAAGTTCAAAATATACCAGCAAGGAGCTGGGGATATAGCTCAGTGGAATAAGCGCCTGCCTCGCAAGCGCAGCGTCCTGAGTTCAATCCCCAGTACCGCCAAAAAAGAAACAAACAAACAAACAAACAAAATATACCAGCAATATGACAAATTTACTACAGGTTATACAAATAAATCCCGCAGCCCATCTGAAGGATGTCAGAAAGTTACCAGAGAGGGCGGGTATTGGCCTTGATATTTATTTTTGTTTACCTAGAATTCTACAAATTCTGAAATTTATCAACTGATTTATTTTTAAACAGCACCAGTCTTGCCCACTGATACAATTAAAATTTGACTTTCTCAGTTCTTAGTTCACAAGTTTATTATGAAAAACACTGCAGTATTCTTGTGCAGTAACATCATCTTACAGGAAGGGGGAAAACATTTCTGTTCAGAACAACTCACCAGGTTCTGACAACAACAAAGAACAACATGGGGTGAGATGTGAGAGAATAAACTTGAGTGCAGACAAACATTAAATTAAACAAGATCCCTGAAAATGAACAGAACAATCTCAAAACTCACAAGTAAAGGGAGGCTTGGTACTTATTTTTAAAAATGTTCATTAAGCGCCAATGATTGTTTGCTGCTATCCTTATCTACAGTCATGCTGAGTAAAGCTATAGCTAAATGGAAGTTAAATTGTATTCACGAGGTGTTAATGTTTACATCTTATTATCTGCAGTCTCTCAGAGAAAGCAAAAAGTAACTACAAATAGCGCTATGCCAGAAACTGGTTTCTTGACCAACAATGTCGCTTCAGCATGCAATGAACTGGTTCATTCTAAAGTGGTCACGGCTGTTGATGACAAGAGGCTTTGTATTTTTATATGGCACATCTTTTGGTCCGTGTGAAAACAAGTTTTTGAATGTTAACTATTTTCTGACACTCTGGAGTTACTGTTGCTCTTCCCATTTCCATTAGGTCAATAAATGGTTCATGGCAATACTGTACAAGTTTAAAATTTCGTTACAGGAAGTAGTCTGGGGTACGACGAGTGACGTGTGGCTCGCCTCTACGAGGTGCTGGATCAAACTGCAAGCTGAAAAATAAGACAACGTTCATTGTTCATATTTAAAGACGAAGGAAGAACTTCAGTCTTCCAAACTTTATATAACTTTTGCCTATCCAATTTTTACTTGGGTAGAAATTGTGGAAATCACACACTTAAGGTCTTTTAGCTGCACTCCCCTGCTAAAAACTTTGCCTACTTCAGCTAGGAGAGCTATGCTTCTATTATACAATGGGGGTCCTTCTCAGATGGTCTGAAAAGACTGTCTCTACCAAATAAGTAAATCTTAAAGCTCTAAATATTGTATCTTGACTTCTCATCCTCAGAATATACTTTATTAAATCCATAATAAAAACAGGTTTAAAAACTGAACACCTGGTGCTCACTAATAGGGTTTTACACAGGGTTAGTTTGTGCTGCTGTGTTTTCAATATATCATAGGTCCATTTCCAAGAAATTTAAAAATCAACTTGGAATTAGCATGAATTCATCAATACTTACACCTCTCAGTAAGATTAAGTATTCATTAACAGCAATTAAATGCTCAGGTTTAAATACTTACAAAGAATATTTTAGAGTATCATCAAGTTCCATGATTGCAGCTTGGTTACCACAACGATAACAATAGTTTGGAGCACTGAAAATTGTGACTACATTCCGGTCATGGCACCAGTTATATCCCTACAAAAAGGCAAAGAAGTTCTTTACTCCACAATTTACATATAACAACAGCAAAAATGAAAAACCTGTAACTTCTCCTCATAAGGCTTAATTTTCTGTATTTCACACCAACTATAAAAAATATACATGTACTTACTTTTCTAAATTAACATAGAAAAACTAGTCTTTTATTACAGAAAGAAAAAAAAAAGCTGGACATGGGGATCACATCTGTAATCCCAGCTACTCAGGAGGCTAGGGCAGAAGGGTCACAAGTTCAAGGACAACCTGGGCACTTACCCAAACCGTCTCACCAGTGAGAACAAAGGTTGGAGCTCAGCGGAAGAGTGCCTGCTTACCACGGAGGAGACTCAGGTGCAAGCTATACCCCTCTGGGGAGGGACTTTAAAAATATATAGAATACCAATAAACTAGGTACATAGCTGGCCCTCTGTAAATGCCTATGTCTCATCTGCCTCTTGAAGTGAACTGAACATGATTTAAGAATGAAGTACACCTGTAATCTCAGCCCTTGGGAGGCTGAGGCAGGAGGACTGCTGAGAGTTTGAGGCCAGCCTAGACTAGTGTGTTCAAGGCCAGTCTGAATTACAAACCAAGACCCTGTCTCAAGAAACAAAAAAGGTTATGATTTAAGGTACAGGACTCTATGACCATCCCTTGTAGAAGTAATTACATACTGCTACAGTTTGAGTATTACGTGTCTTCTAAAAGCACATGCTGTGTTAAAGGCTTAATCCCCAGGATAGTGACACAGGGAGAAGATGGGACCTAGGGGCAGGTCCTTGGTTACTGGGGTGTGCCTCTGAAGAGGACTGTGGGGCCCTAACGTGTCTGTCTCCGTTTCCTGGTTCTAGATGTGACTCCTGCTTTCAGACATGTACCCACTATGATGTGCCGTCCTTACCAGAAGCCCAAACCAATAGGGCTGCCCAGTCCTGGATTTGAACCTTCAGAACTCTGAGCTCACACAAATCTCTCTTTACAAGTAGCTTGTATGAGGTAACTTGTTACAGTGATAGCATACTAATACACCTATTCCTAGGGAGTGGAATCTTTTATTAATTTTCTTCTCAGGCATAGGGAGAAGATCCCTAAGCTGACCAATATCCATAAACAAATGAGACATACCTCTGTAGTCTCTAGCTTTACACCCTCAGTCCATCTGAATGCACAAGCTACTTCTGTTACTTTCTGTTTTTAGTGCTGTTCACAGATTTCTCATAAAATTGTATTAGTAATTTAAGAGGCTAATTCTAAAAGTACGCTAATCAATATTCTATGCCAAGAACCCCAGCATGTTTCCCATTGTTTCTTCTTTCAAATCACTTGTAACCCTACAAAGAACCACTTCAGTATTGCAGTGTTTCTTCCCTAGCTTTCCTGCATACATACACATGCTAATAAGCAAAAATAGGATCATAAAATGACACAATCCACCCTCATCTCCCTGTATCTTATTTCCCTAAATTCCAAGCATTTTTCCAGTCATTAAGAATTCTAAGAAATACATTACATAAGTATCTCATTATCAAAAGCTTGGTTTTGAATCTAATGTGCAGCTAGCAAAAAGGTCAAGCTACAATGGCAAACTCAAGTGAAGAAATACATGGAATGTCTCATCTCAGTAACAGCATTAAAGTAAGATTCCCTAGTATCTTCTTTTCTTTAGTTTACTAAAAAGCAAGTCTTGTTTCAAAGAACAGAACATACCTCCATCACCAGCTGGTGAGCTCTAGACACCAATGTGAGGCCATTGGCATGATTAAATGTCTCAGATATATCTTGACCAAAGGTGTAACCAGCTCCCCGAGGAGATATACCCCAACCACCACGATCGTCTGGATCTGACCACAGCAAATCACACATTGGACCCTAAAAAAGTAGGTTCAAGTTATACATGATTTGAGTAATTCATCAAAAGCAGCTGTGTCACTTTTGAGTGCTGTTTGCTGAAAAGAGTGACAGATCTTCTAGCTAAGATATCTGTGAAATGATAGGCATTCTCCCTAAGTCTTTACAGCAAACAATGGCGTCAATGTGTGGGCGTCCTGATCTGCCTATGCAAATTCAGTACGGGGAGTTAAGACAAGGTAGGTTCTAATAAACCCAGTCCCACACCTATTGTGATCTTGGCAGGCTTCTAATCTTGTGCATAACGGAGCTGATAAAGTGTTCACACCCAAGGGACTATTTAACACATAAAATGAACTTACAAACTTCTTTCTGTGAAAAGTTTTCTGAAAAGAATTTATTACCAAGTATAAGCCATACCTCATGGGGAACTTCTTGTAGGCGATCAAGTGCTCTGATGTGATCCAGTGTATCTATGGACGGAGAGAGGCCACCATGTAGACAGAAGATCTGAAAAGATTGGTTTAAAATGTTAACTTCATTTAAAAGAAACTCAAATATTCTAGATGAAGTTACAAATAGTTGCCCTCCTCACTTGGTCCAACTGGTGTTTCTGTGCTTCTCCTGTGCAAGGTCTGCCTGGAAGATCCAGCTTTCCTCCAGCCCACTGGGAACTACTGAATACTCTCCTCCTTCCTAACACTACCCACGCTACATTCAGGCTCCACCGTGATCAGCTCCTTCAAGCAAATGTTACTCTCTAATGTTATCCACTCCCCTCCACTAAAACTAACTCTATTATCTTCACACTCATAGGCTTTCCTTGCAAGTTCTATGTAACACTTCCATCTGGAGCAGTAAACAGCTCTTTCCATCTCCCAGACTTAAGGCTGTACTTTCTAACCCTGTGACCCATACACTTCAGTGCTTCCTACAAAAAAGGCACAAAAACAAGAAAACCTCACCAAATCCCAAAAGGGAAACAAGGATAGAAAACAAAGTCACCTGGGTCTAAACATTTGTTTTTTGAGAAATCTCATGTAATCTAGGCTATCTTCCAACTCACAGTGATGCTCCTACCTCAGCCTTCCAAGTGCTGGGATTACAGGTGTGTGCCACCATGCCCAGCTTGCATCTACACATTAATAAAGCAGATTTCCCCTACACTCTAGGAAGGTGAGGCAAGAGCATTACAAGTTCAAGACCCTGTCTCAAAATTTAAAAAGGGTTGGGGGGCTGGGGATGTGGCTCAGTGGTACAGCTCTTGCCTTGTACGCACAAGGTCCTGAGTTCGATCCCCAGCACCACATACATTAAAAAGTAAAACCAATAATAACAATAAATAAATAAATTAAAAAAAAAAAAAGGTTGGGGATCTAGTTCAGTGTAAAGGCCCTGGATTCAAAAGATGGAAAAAACAAAACAAAACAAAACAAAAACCAGAAGCAGATTTCTTGGGTTGTGACACACGCCTAAAGATCTCAGCATCTGGAAGGGTGATGATTTCAAGTTTAAAGCTGGCTTGGCCAGCCTGAGAGTTGTAGGGGAGAGTAGCGGGATGAGCAGATCCCTAAGAATAATCAACAATGAGTTTTAAAATGCACAAACCTGCCCATCCACCAAGGCAGTGAGAGGAAGATAATCAAAAAGATCTGTAAAATATTTCCACACATTTGCATTTCCATATTTTCTTAAACACTCATCATAGAAACCATAAACTTGTGTGATTTGTCTGCTCTCATGATTCCCTCGAAGAATAGTGATGCGTTCACGGTAACGAACCTGAAACAACAAAAGAGAAAACATCAATGGCTAGTTCCTTCAAAATTCAAATGACAATTCGCGAAGCTTTCCATTGGGAAATTTGGAGTTCCAAATTTGCTGAAAAAACACCAAACACCCCCATGTTACACTGAAAAATGATCTACAAACATAAATGCCCATGAGATGTTTTGTCAACCCCATCTCAATTAAATCCAACTTTGACCACCCACTTTTTTTTTTTTTGCGGTACTGGGGATTGAACTTGGGACCCTACACTTGCTAGGCAGGTGCTTATTCCACTGAGCTATATCCCCAGCCCTGACCACCCACTTTCTACCAAGAAATTAGGGGTTATTAAACCTCATACATGAATATTTTTTTCCAGTTCAATAACTTTTAGTAAATTTAGTTACACAACAATTATATCCAGTTTTAGAGCATTCTCATTGGCCCCAAAAAAGCTCACATGCCTCTCTGCAGTCACTCTCCACTCCCAGAAGCATGGACTTACTTTCCTTCTTAACATTGCCTCTTCCAGAAATTTCATAAAAAAGGAATAATACAAAATGTAGTCTCCTGTCCAAAGCATCACCTGGAATATTTTAAGACTCATTTGTGTTATAGCACAGGTCAGGGGGTTATTCCTTTACAGTACCACTTTTTGTTTCTCCATTTACCAGCAGGATGAACTAGTGACTATTTCCAGTTTTTTGGCTGTCATAAAGTAGTGCTAAGATCATTTTTCATGAACATATGTTTTTATTTCTCTTAACAGATTATTAGGAATATGAACTATTAGGTCATATAGGAGGCATATGCTTAAATTTTGAGAAACACTCAAGTGGTTGAGCCATTTCACATTCCCACTAGCAATGCATGAGCATCCTTAACTCTGCCTATTCACCAATGCTTCCTATCAGGAGCCTTCGATTAGTCATTCTATCACATATGAAGTGCTACCATGCTGTTAGTTCAACTCCCACTTCCCTAATGACTAAAGGTGTTAAGCATCTTTTCATGTGTTTATTAACCATGTACCTCTTGGGTGAAACAGCTTTAAGTATTTTTCCCATTTAAAAGTTACCTGTCTTGTTATTAAATTTAGAGGTCTTGTAAAAAACTACTTGAAGAGCTGGGCCGGGTGGTGCATGTCTATAATTGCAATACTTGGGAAGCTGAAGCAGGAGGCTTGCTGAAGTCTGAGGCCAGCCTGAACTATGAAGCAAGACCCTACCTTAAAAATACCAAACAAACTGAAGAGGTGGATGTGACTCAGTGGCAGAGCATGTACTTACTACCATGTAGGAGACCCTGGATTCAATCCCTGGTACCAAAAGTAATTCAAGATTAAAACACACAGTAACTATTTAAAGACTGAATAGACTTTTTGCGATGTCTTTTGAAGGACACAAAATTCTTATTTTTAGAAAATTAAGTTTTGTTTTTTTTTAACAGATCATAAAATTTTTGTAAGCCAGATGTGGTGATGCATGCCTGTAATCCCAGCACTTGGGAGGCTGAAACAGGAGGATCACTGCGAGTTCAAGACCAGCCTGGGCTACAAAGTGAGATCAAGGCCAGCCGGAACTGCACAGTGAGACCCTGTCTCAAAAAGAAAAAAAATAAAATTTTTGTAAACATATCTAAAAAGTCTTTGCCTAACAAAAGATCACAAAGATTTTTCTCCTACAATGTAACCCTGAAAGTTTACACCTTAGACCTTGCATTTAGGTCTTTTTGGGGGTGACTTTGTTGTGTCTGTGCATTTGTTGCTCTGTATTTGGTGCCAAGGACTCAGCCCGGGGCTTTGTGCATGGTAGGCAAGCACGCTACCACAGAGATACATCCCCAGTCCTAGGACTGATCTGTTCTACCACTACTTACTGAAAAGGGCATCCTTTCCCCCAGTGCTATGGTGCTAGGGCCACCATAACAAAGAACCACAGAGTAAGAGAAACTTACTTCCTCACATTTCTGGGACTAGAAGTCCAAGATCAAGGGGCCAGGGAGGTTGGCTTCTTTTGAGTCTCTCTCCTAGACCTACAGATACCTATTTTCTCCATGTCTTCCTATCTCCTTCTCTATCTCGGATCTAATCTCTTTTTCTAAGGATACCCCTCAAAAGATTAAGGCCCTCCCATTTTATTTCATTTTACTTAATTACCTCTGTAAAGGCTCTGACTAAATACACATTCTGAGGTCCTGGGGATTAAGACTTCAATACATAAAATTTGAGAGGATACAATTCAATCCATTATACCCTCATGAGTGTTTTTTGGGGGTGGGGGGCAGGGTCTTGCTATTGCTTCAGGCTGGTCTCAAATGCATGGCAATCTTTCTGCCTCAGCCTCCCAAGTGCTGCTCCTGAGCAAATTTTCAAGGTAGTACATTTGTTCCTCTTGTATGCCTTGGGATCATTCCTATGCTTTTAACCACAGGTGGTGTGCTAGGTTCCTTCATAGTATCTAGAGCTACAGGAGATAACTTCATTCATCTAATTCAAATCTTTCATTTTACAAATGCAAAATATGACTTCCAAAAATGTTCTGTAACTTTTTACACAATTAAGATATCAACCACTGGCCAGGTATGGTGGCACATGCCTGTAAACCTAGCACTCAGGAGGCTGAGGCAGGAAGATTTTTGTGTTCAGGGCCAGCATGGGCTACATAGCTCAGGACCAGCCTGCACTACACAGTAGGACCCTGTCTCAAAAAACTGAAAACAAACATATATACCAATCACCTACAATTTAGCTCTTGCTGAAACCATGACCCACTATTTCCTTAACATTGGAAAAGTATGTGGCACCCACTTTATCATCATGAGTATTGTGTAACATGAGTCTGTTATCTAGGAGAAGGATGAAAAAAGAATAAAAGAGAAAGGCTCGTCAAAGATAAAGCCAAGCAAATTTTTTACATGCAAAAGGCAGAAATATTCTACCCTAAAAGCTATATAGTATTTTCTGGTTCACCTTCATATCTTCATCTGTACATTTCACAAAATTACAACTAGTACACATAACATTTGAATCATTTCATTCCTAAATAAGGAATTTTATTCTAAAATTTAACATATAGACGGAGAAGAACTGTAAGTCACTGGGAAAAAAACATTTAGGAGGTCTTCTTACCTGGTTCAAAAAGACCAAACATAAAATTTAAATTACCTTAAGAGCTACAAGCAGTGTGACTGTTTCAACCGAATAATATCCTCGGTCAACGTAATCTCCCATAAACAAGTAATTTGTATCTGGTGATTTGCCACCAATTCTAAACAGTTCCATAAGATCATGAAATTGCCCATGTACATCTCCACAGACAGTAACTGGACAGCGAACCTCTTGCACATTGGATTCTTTTGTCAGGATTTCTTTAGCCTACAGATGGAGAAAAAAAAACAGAACAATGTGTTTGGCATTAAACAATATTAACAAAGATATGCTTACTGACACCTTAAGGTAAAACAGAGCTGGTATAAAATGAAACTGGAGGGATTTATGAGCACATCAAAACAGCCAAGATGTGGCTGGATTTTATTCACTGGCTATACCATCCCTTCTATATAAAAAAAGGGTATGAAGGAGCGTAGTCGCATTCCTACCATTAATATAGCAGTTGTTAAGCCTATCAAATCATTGTCTAATTAGAATACTAAGGAGATCATCACCACCCTCAGAAGATCAATCAAAATGGAGTAGGACACACAGGTTCCCGCTTCTCTGATTTTAGAGTTTTAACTATATAACGCTGCCATTCCTCAACTTCAGGTTACCTTGGTATTTATTGCTTCACTTTTCAATTTTTAATGAACATTGAAACTTTGTTATTTTAACAAATATCTTTGTACCTAAGTACAGACTTCTTAGTTTATAAACCATTGTACAAGCAGCTTTTTAATTGGGGTAGTACATACTGTCCCATATAATCACAAATTCAAACAATGTTTTTAAGGGTAAAGTAGTATTTCATTCAGTAGAATACCTATTGTCCATTCATTCAACATTTAGGAGACCACCATTTACTCAATCATCCAATCTAGGCTAGGTATTAGGAATACAGTAGTGTACAAAGGAGGTTATTTCTACTACAGTGATGGAGAAAAGGTTACAAAGTAAGGGTGGGGTACAGTGTCATGAAAGAAAGGAGGATTACCTAGAGAAGACCACTTTATATCAGTTCAAATTGCCAGAGAATTGTTGCTAATGAGATTATTCATTACATCTTAAGTGACAACCAAAGAAAACAAGTTTAAGGCAGTGGTATGTAATGTTAGCTACACACTGAAAAGCCCAATATCCATGCTCCCCCTCAATTACAATCTTAGAGTGAAATCCAAACATCAACTTTTAAGCCACATATCCGATGGTGGTTTTCCCTGTGTCCAAGTAAGTTTAAGAATCACTGTTTTCAGCCAGACATGGTGGTACACACCTATAATCCCAGGGTTCTGGGAGACTGAGGGAGGAGAATCACAGGTACACACCCAGCCAGGCAACTTAAAGAGATACTGTCTTCATAAAATTTAATTCATTATAAAGGGCCAGGGGTATAGCTCAGTATGAGGGGGCTGGCTCATCCTTAGGAACCAAGGAAGAGAGGGAGATGAGGGGAGGGGACGGAAGATTGATTGACTGTTTTCTATTTTCCAAACACTGTGGACAGCCCATTTCTAGACACTCACCAACTGCTAACATCCTCAGTATTCATTTAATCTAACATTTTACAAAGTTTAGAAAAAATCTCCACTGTTTCAAAAAAAAAGGTGTAAGAAATGTATGAAACCACTGTAATTAGGTTTTTTTAGGTCAATGTCCAAAAAAAACCCAAATGGTCAACAACATACCATGTTAATCTTGCCATGATGTAATCTGCACATCAAATCCTATCAGAAGTTATATTTCAAAGTACATCTCTGGACACTTGCTTTCCTGCAAGGCTATTCTTTATATGAATGACTAAAAAGCTGCCATTCAGGATTATTCAAAGTTCCTTAATTACACTCTACTCAAATTTTATATTTAAATTATCCAAGAAAGATTGAGTCTAAATTCCTGCCCCTTTTACTTCAATTTAGGTAAATCACACTCAATAAAGCCTACAGATGTATCTATAGCACTACACAAGTTACACAGTGATACATTTTTGTAAAAATAATCTTGCATGAAAAAATAAATCTGGCATGGGTAAGACTCAATGTCCCCTTGATCATTCCCCACAATACCACTGCCACAGGACAAAACACCCACCAACTGCATTTTGCCAAGTGAGCTTTCAAATCTTGTGTAGGAAACTTTACATACATACTGTATACTGTATGCCTATAGAAACCACACTTTCCATTTTAAAAACTACAAACACTGTTTAGTAGCCCGCTTTTCTAACAGTAACTTCAAACTAATAAAAGTACACAGAGGCCAGTTTAATTTTTCAGTGGAAGTAGTCTCTGACAGATTACAACTGTAGGAAGGGGTGTGTGTACAATACATCAAAGAATATTCTAGTATTTACTCCCCTATATACATATGCAGGCGTATTTCCTGACAGAAGACACTATGATGTGAACTTACTAGTATATCTAGAATTCTGCATTTTTAAGTGTTGACACTATGTCAAATAGCCCTCCAAAATCAAAGGACACTGCAAGTATAAAGCAAACAATTTTAACTTTTAAATCTGCGAAAAAGGAATCAAAGCTATCTCAGCCCTTCCTAACAAATTTCAGAGAATACTTATAATCACTGGTGTCCATCAAACAGTCAAGCCAACTGTTAAGAACATTTTAACATAAAAATACAAGCTTGAAAATAACCAGTTTAAATACTATGCTTTTTATTTTTTGTTTCAATTTACCAATTCTAAAATAACCATTACACCAAAAATACTATCTTGAATGTTAGGACAATAAAGCCTACAGATGTCTACATCAAAGTTTATTTTTCACAACTAAGTACAAAGAGAAGTCTAAGAGAGGCTGTGCTTCCAAGAAATTGGGCCTGAGGCCAGGTTGCTCACCAGCTCATTGCAGACGGCTGAGGCAGCACAGTTGAGCCCCGCCTGGCCAACAGCACCCGTTCTCAAGAACCTCTCTGTATGGATCATTTACTGGGACTTCTTCGTGAGTCACCTCTACAGCCTCCCTCCATGCTCTTATTAATGGTCAGCTACACGACCTCAAGTCTCTAGTTATTTAATACTCAAAATGGGAGAAGATTTTCAAGGTAATTTAGTTAGTACTGTAACTTGAGCTTTAGTTTTAAGTAAGCACCTTTTCATTCTGGCATTTTGACTCCTATAACTCAAACCATGTCACCTAAATTATGCACTGAAGCAAAAGCAAACTACACATACCAAACCAACTTTTTTGCTTCTCCTAAAACTGACGGTGAGCCTTTTACAGCTTTCAATGATAACAACTGGCTACAGCATGTGCATGTCCTACAACATTTTTTCAGGCCTTTCAAATTTTCTTAACTGATAAAATTAACATTTGGGGAAAAGATGGCATGAAGCTTTTTAAATAATGTAATTAAGTACCACATCAATTTTGACATATCAGAACTCTTCTAAAAATTCTCCAGTGGTAAAGACTGCAATAAATGAATTCAAGCAAAAAAGATTTTATATACACTTCCTGGAACAAAGTTAAAAGGCATTAAAATGTTAATAGATATTATTTCAGTGATGAAACTGTTAAGATACAGCTGACAGGGTCTCACTATAGAGTTCAGGCTGGACTTAAATTTGGAATGATCCTCCTGTCTCACTCAGCTTCACAAGTGCTGGTGTGCAGCACCATTCTCAGCTCAAATATTGTTTCTTATAAATACCCTTCAGTTTTAACCCACAGAGAATTCATTTGTAATTAGTCAATGTCTCATTTTGTGTCATTTTATATTAACTACATTTCATACTCATTAGTGTTACAGTGACTGTGCAATAAAAAACAAAAAAGTACCATACTCAGCTACTCTGTTATAAAATGTTACCCTGTTGATTTTAATTGGCATTTTCCATTTTTGAATGAAAACTTTACATTCCGTGTTTTACTTCCTGATTTTTTTTTTTTTTTTTTTTTTTTTGGTGGTACCAGGAAGGGAACTTGGAACCCCATGCTTGTCAGGCAGGTGTGATTCCATTGAGCTATATTCCCGGCTCATGTTTTCCTGTAAGTTACTTCTCCTCTTACACAAATTAGCCACAGATGTTCTTTAAACATTTAATCATCAAGAGCTATATGGAGCTCATATTTGTATAAACTGGTTTATTAGCATACACGTGTAGTACATTTGTTTAAAATCTTTGTGGGAAGGATAGTAAATCCTTAATTCCTTTTTTCATCCCTTTTCCCTTACATCCATGCCCCTTTCCACTTATCCCGTGATCCTCTTTTGGGTACATGTTTCCATGCCTTGTCTGGAGTTCATACAGCACATAACACATCAATTCCTTTTTCATCTGAGGATAATCAATCTCCCCATGTTTTAATGCTATTTTAATTAAATTTGGGCATTTGGTTTCTCATTTTTAAATATATTATCCAAATTTATTTTGTCTAGTTTTGTGTTATTAGTTTTCTTCTACAAAAAAAAGACCCATCACCTCTATGTTTTCTACAATTTTTTGGTCTACATTTATACTGAAATTCTGCAATTATATGACAACTACTCAAGCTTTTTTTGTTTTTTTTGAGAGAGAGTCTCTCTCTAGTCCAGGCTGGCCTTGAACTCACTTTATAGCCCAGGCTCACCTCAAGGCAATCTTCCTGCCTCAACCTCCTGAGTGCTACGATTACAGGCATGTGTGCCACCACACCCAGCAAACTTCCTTTCACATGAGTGTTTTGCACCAGAATATAAAACATCATCACCATAGAATTTCTAATACTAAGTACTTCTAAGTATTTCTAAGTACTTTTCTAATTCTTTAAAAACTAGTCACTGACATTCATTATACGTTAAGTCCTAATCCAACTCCCGCTCCCAAAAAGGTAATATTTCCAGAACAAGAGCATTCTTACAGTACAGATGAGACAGGTAAAAACCCTCATGCATTATATCATCAGAACTTGGGTATTCCAACCAAATCAGGCCATTTTACAGCAAGGCCATTTGAGAGCAGCAAGTGCACTTGAGAGAGGCGTTGTGTTTGAGTAAGTTAGCCCAGGATGGACTTGAACTCAATATCCTCCCAATTCAGTCTCCCAAGTGCTGGGAATAGTCATGCACCATGTCACCAAGCATTCAAGTGCAAAATTTTAAGTAACTTTGTAAGGATCTCTAGTAGTATTTTTCTTAGTCTGGGCACAATGGTGCACACCTGTAGTCCCAGCTATAGACAGGATGATCAGTTAAACCCAAGAGTTCAAGGACAGTCTGGCTAACATAACAGGACTGTTTCAAAAACACAACTACATAATCACATACCAGGAACAATTTTGGAACTCTGATACACGAAGAATACCCTGCTTGAAATACTGCTTTAATTTTTTTGAGTTGATAGCCAATTTTGGTGTTAGATACTTGAAACGGTTCTTTATGTTAATTTTAAGCACTTCTGGGGGTTTAGCTCAGCGGCACAATACCTGCCTGGCAAGCATGAGGTCCTGAGTTCGATTCCCGGCACTACCCCAACAAAAAAAGAAATTTACTTGATAATTAAGTCCAAGAAAAAAAAAAAAAACTTTAAGCACTTCTATTGATTTATTTATTTTTAGTTTTTGAGACAGGGTCTCACTATGTAATCCAGACTGGCCTCCAACTCAGTGATCCTCCTGCCTCAGCCTCCTGAGAGCTGGAATTACAGGTATGCACCACCATATCCAGCTCTTAAAAGAAAAAACCAAACTGGTCTTAATGTGTCTTCTCTGTGGGCCCAAAGTGAAAGCTAGACAAAACTACCTATTTACAGTTCTAGTATTACTAGATAAAGGAACCTCCATTTATTAAGAAGTCGTTTTACTAATTAATCTTATTAATTGTAATGCTCAAAGGAACTCTTAGTTCAAGTAAATTTTAACATTTCATATTCTTATTACCATAGTTAAACATACCTACCAATAATTACAAAGACAGAAAAGCAAAACTGAAAAAAAAAAAGCAATTTTTAGTTTTACTTGTAAGCAGACCTGAAGTTAATTTTAAACTTTTTTTTAAAAAAAGCATTAAAGGGCTGGGTATAATAGCTCAGTGTAATAAGTGCCTGCCTGGCAAGCACAAGGTCCTGAGTTCAATCCCCAGTACCGCAAAAAAAAAAAAAAAAAAAAAAAAAAGCATTAAATTCTCAGACAATATTTTTCAATATCCCAAAAGAATTTAATTTTGCATCACATGGTTTTATGTAAGACAGAAGATAGGTTTCTTTGAGGTTACAATTTCATGACTGTGCAAAAAAATTAAGGTCTGTGACAAATTGGGATATAAGGCTAGATTGAGGGAGGCAGTATATAAGGTAGGACTTATCACTAGTACTAAAAGCAAATCAAGTTAATTTCAATTATCAAATCTTCCTTCATACCACTTGCCTTTCATTAAGTATAGTGAACAGATGCCAGTATACTATTTTACGAAACATTTCAATCTTTTTAAAGTACAACTACACAAACCTTAAAATATCATCACCCTCTATGTAATACTCCAGAGATTAATACTTTCTACTTGGCTTTATGCCTTAAGGTCTAACTGAAAGGGGACAAAAAAAGTGAAGAGTAAGGGATAATTGTAAATTGTACTAAAAATCAAGGAGACTGACATTTTCTCATCTGTGTGCATCACATCATCACCTTTGCCTCTGACCAAAAAGGATGGGTATTTTCTTTAAAGCCATTTGTCTTGTGTAAAAGACTGACTTCATTTTTTACTAAACAATCTATACCTGTATGAATAAAGTATTCCCAATCATTTCTGCATAGGGAAAAAAATGTTAAATCTACTCAACAACCAACAATACTTCTATATATGTAACAATTTTCAGCCTAAGATGATCTTTATGGTCTCCTATCCATCATTAAAATTCTGCTCTATCCTAAAGGACTTCTTTTGCCTTTCGTTAAATCAAAGCCATCCAACAGAGAGATAGTAGGGATTTTTAAAAAACAGATGAGTGACACAGAAAACCTGCTTTATCAACATTAGCCTAAACATTTAAAAATTCCTCTCAAGAGTTAGCTACAGCCAGGCATGGGTGGCACATGCCTGCAACCCCAGCATTTAGGGAGGGTAAAGCAGAAGGACAATTGTGTGAGGCCAGCCTAGATTCCACAGTGAGTTCAAGGCCAGTCTGTATTCCATAATGAGACCCTGTCTCAAAAATCCGAGAGTTAAAAAAAAAAAAAAAAACACAAGAGTTAACTACAAAGCTGGGGACAGAGTTCAGTGGTAAAGCATATCTGTACTCAAAAAAGTTCTAGCTTTAGTCCCAGTACAACAGAGTTAAATAATGAGGTCAACCTCTCAACTAATAAAAAGCCGCCACTACTTAAGATAAAAACTAAAACTTCTGTGCACTAAAATAAAAACACTATACAGACAAAGCTAGTGAAACTAATCCTTACAATGAAGGCCTATTAATATCCACTGAACAAAGCCCAGAAATAAGTGTACACGATCTATGGTTATGCTTAATGCCATTACTAACCCTTCATGATCTTTGTGAACCACTACTCTTTGCATATCTTTAGCCAAGTAAATGAATTTACTGTTTGTCTTCTACTGGCAATCTAGAACAAAGATTTCCAACCTTCTTGATGTGCAACAAATGATAAATTCGGTGAACATAAGAAAATATACATGTATTTTAAAAAAATCACTACCTGTAGTAGTAACTACAATGACTAAGGCAAAGATAAAGAGTGCTGGAGAGACTGGTCAAGTGGTCATGTAGTTTAGAAAATACCTTTCACTGCCTTGGTTCACCCATTCCAAACTACAACCCACAACACCAATTACAAACAAGCAAAAACGTTGTAAGACATGAACAATCCCAGATTGTTCTGCACCTTTTTTTTTTTTTTTTTTTTTTTTTTTTGGTCTTTTTGAGACAGGATCTCACCATGCAGTTCAAGCTGGCCTTGAGCTCACTTTGTAGCTCAGGCTGGTCTCGAACTTGCAATGATCCTCCTGCCTCGGCCTCCTAAGTTTTGGGATTACAGGTGTGCATCACCATGCCCAGCTCCTGCACCACTCTTTCAGACACCCCCACAGCCTAGCCGCGTCATCAGCTAGTACACACCTCTCCCTTTCCTAGCCCATTCTACCTTAACCTAAAAGAAAAGCTTATTGAAAACAAAAAAGCAACATCTTTCATATTCCTAGTCCCAGTCCAATTCATATTTAAGGAAAAAATAAGAGAAATGGGTCCCATTCCATTTCACAGAATTTGCCTATTTCTCCTTGGGAGCCTCCTCAAATTAAGATCCATCACCCCTTTAACCTAATTAGTGCTTATAGTTTGATCAACTTTGCATGTCTATATCTTGTAATTTAAGCAACTATTTTGAAAATAATATGTAATATGATAACCACTGTTAATTTCCCATCACCTTGTTTTGAAATTGTATTTCAGCACTCAGGAGGCTGAGGAAGGATGACAGTTGCCAGCCCGAGACCAGCATGGGCTACAAAATGAGCTGAAGGCCAACCTGAACTGCACTGTGAGACCCTGTCTCAAAAAAGAACGACAACAAAAATTTCTGTATCTCCCCCCCCCCATTTAAAAGAGTCTCCTGGCTTTGCTAGCTTTTCCTCTCCAAACTGAACCAAGAATGCATCACAGGTAAGTCAAAGTTGACTTACACTGAAAAAGGGAACAGATCCACTGCCATAAAACAGGGGCCTCAGCCTAAGGGTATAAATGTTCCCCAGTTACTCCTCCACAGCATGTCATTTCTTTCTACAGCATGTGCCGCACCTTGTTGCCAACGTTGGAAGACAAAACCTTTGGACCTAGATAAAGAGAACAGGGAAGGCTAAGTACCTGTGATGTAAACACTGCTCTGTTTTCTCAGAAAGTTACCCTAAAACTGCACTTCCATTCCATGCCGGAAGACAGACAGACAGACAAAACAGACACATCCCCCCCCAATTATGAGGATGAAAAGGCATTTTATAAGCTGCAGCAACACTGTGAAAGTTCCATTTTATTAGGGTATCTTACACTTTAGTTTCTGGATTATGATTTATACTATATGCCAAGACAGAGAAAATGACCTAGGTTTTCCATCTCACCAATGTTATTTCAAAGGTAAATATATTTACCTATATCCAAAATAGAAGAATCATTACTGTTTCTAAGACAAAGTGACACCACAGTATTTTTCTTTTTTTTTTGGTACCAGGAATCAAACTCAGGACCTTGTGCTTGCCAGGCAGGCACTTTGCCACTGGGCTACATCCCAGGCCCACCAAAATATTTCCATCTGAGGTGAATACAATCTTTCAAGCAGTAAGAGTAAAAATACTGCTTCATTTAACAGAATTGTTGATTTCACAGTTCAGCTTGGCCCAAATTCATCTACTTTTCATTACTAACACTACCCCCAAAAAGGGCATCTGTGAAGCAATACAAGAACGCTAAAATTAGAATCCATAACCCCCAGTAACCCCAATTCCACTCCCTGGAGTCAAGTCATCTTCCTTTTCTGAGCATTTGGTTTACATCTACAACTAAGAACAATAACTATACTAAAGTATAGTGAACATAATATTCTGTAACATGCTTTTCTGCCTGTTTGCTCTCAATTTTAAATTACTTTTAGGGTAATGAGCCAAATAGCTTTTTAACACACATGCACGCACGCACGCACGCACAAATATATTACTCACTTCTTGTAAGATTTTAATCTTGGTCAAGTATTTTTCAGTTCACCTAATCAGAACGAAGTTGTTTGTTTCTTCCCTTTTAACAAATGGTAAAACTAACTGAAGCCTGAATGACTGCATTTTATTTACAGTGCTTGTAGAACGACAGAAAACAGCATACATAAGAACTCCCTTGGGGCTGGAGGTACAGCTCAGTGGGCTAAGTGCTTGCCGCTGAGCACTAGGGCCCTGAGTTCGATCCCCGGTCCCGAAAAAAAAAAAAAAAAAAAAAAAAAGAACTCCCTTGGAAAAAAAATGGCTCTGAAACAAAATTCTCCATGTTTGGGAAGACCCTGAAAACACAAAGCCAAAAATCATACCCAAGTTAAACCACGCTTAAGTCCCATAAAAAAATATTATTTACCATAGTTAGGGAAAAGCAATTTGATACTATGGTATTTCAATCAGCAGTTGCAAAGATATCTGGCCAATTATACAGCTAAGGCTGGTGATATAACTGTGCCTGAGATAAAACTGCATTTGCTCACAAAGTTTTAAGTAACAAATTGTGATCTCCTAAAATAAAAAGGTATACCACACCACAAAAATTGGCTTTGACATAAACTTCATTCACACCTTAAAAATTTTTACATAGTCAATAACAAAAAACCGTATTTATCATCTTTTTTTTTTTTTTGAGACAGGGTATCTCTATGTAGTTCAGACTGGACTTGAACTCACTGTCAGGCTAGGCGAGATTCTCTTTTCTCAGACTCCGGAGTAGTAGGATTACAAGCATGTGTCACTGCATCTCCACTCTTGGCTACTAATACAATTTGGATTCTCTCTCCATTTTTTTTTTTTTTTTTTGCGGTACTGGGGATCGAACTCAGGACCCTGCGCTTGCTAGGCAGGCACTTATTCCACTGAGCTATATCCCCAGCTCTCTCTCCATTTTGAATACTTAACATTTATTAATCGTTGATAACACACCAAGAATAATATTCTCAGGATGTTTTAATCACAATTCCCTCTTCTGGTGTATTTTTATCTTTACTATTTAAATGTGTTGTTTAAATCAGGCATCTCCAGATAGGTAAAAGGCAGGATTTTATGTTCTCATTTGTCCTTATAATTAAAGAAATTATAAACTACTGCCAAGTACTTATTTCTAAAAAGTATATTAATGAAAAATTTAACTCAAGTATTTTCAAAATTACTAGTTGTAATGCAACTACACCAAAGACTATATGTAAACTTTCACTCAGAGATGTCACTAGATGGTAAAATACTAACAGCAAAAAGAAAACTTGTTTTGCTAGAGAAGGCTGTACAGAAGATATCACGCCAGCCATTCCATATACCTAAAAAACCTCTTAATTTCATTTGTAAGGTTTACATAGTTTCAAAAGTTGAAATGTAAGTTAAAAACATTAAGAAGGCCAAAAATGGCACTCATCAAAAAGGATCTACTTCAGGAATGCATACCTTCAGGTAATACCCAGCTTCAATCTTTTTGGCTCTAGGAACTAAAATCTGGACACACTGAGTGAACAATGGAGATCTAAACTGATGAGCCTCACTACATCTTAGTTTTATAAAAATGTGGGAAACAATGAACACCAGGCCTGTTAACCTCACCACCCAATATTATCTGCCAGCATCCAAGGCAAACCCTCTAATTCCACGGTCTATTACCTACTTTTTTCCATACCATGCTTGTCTTTCCAATTAAAGTTCAAAGCTCCTTGAGAATATGCGTAATTTCCATTGCTTTTCATTCCCCTCATAAGAATATGCAATCTGGTGGATTCAATTAACTGTCCAATATTTAAACACAAAGTACAAATGTAAGACAATCATACTGTCTCAGATTAGAAATTATCTCAGAATGTAACTACTGTAGATAAATTAGAAATATAAAGACCAAGTGAAGCGGGTACCTGAAAGTCAATCACAATAACTCACTTAAGAAGCAGAAGAGGAGTAGTGTCCAGTGAGCAGTCTTCCAATTACATCATTATTTCTCTTTTTAATGTGTTCTTCACAAATGACTATTCATGTAGCTAACTATTGACTCAAACACCAAAAGTAAAACCATCATTTATAGTACCTACAAGTTAAGATCTGGCAAGATATACTAAAAACTGAACATCACAAATGTGAGGCCAGCCTGAGCTACAAAGACCCTATCTCAACTCAACAAAACAAAACCCAGGTCGGTGAAAAAGTGACTGGCGCCTACAAGACAGATTTCCAGGAACACTGAAAATACCCTACAGTGCCGAGACAGGCCTACAACACAGAGTTCTCCACCCCAAATGTCAACAGTACCCAGGCTGAGGACCCCATTCTGTTGTCCAATAGAAATATGATGTGACTCACATCCATACTTTTGAATTTACAGTAACGAGCTGGTGTGGTGGTATAAACGTGTAATGCCAGCCCTTGGGGGGCTGAGGCAGAAGGAATTTGCCTCAAGTTCAAGCCCAGCCTGGGCTACACAGTGAGACCCTGTCTCAAAAAACAAAAACAAAAAGTAGCTATAAAGAAAAAGAAACAAATGGAATAAATTATAATATTGTATTTAACAAAAAACATTAAAAAATTTTAAAGATCTTAACTTTTAATGTACTAGTCTCATATGATGTTGAGAATTAAAAGGTCAAGAAACTGGTCACCTCCTTCACTAGAACTGGAGTTTTGTCTAGGCTTGGGATAACCCAAATCTAGCTTACTTAAATTCCAATTGTTCCCTTTTTGAGGGTTTGGTTTTTGTTTGTCTTTAGAGACAGGGTCTTGCTACACAATTAGGGCTGGCCTTAAATTGCAGCAATCCTCCTGCTTCAGCCTCCCGCGTGGGACTACAGGCGATCAAAATTCCAACTGTTCATAATACAACTTCTGAAAAAGTGTGCTTTGGGAACATATACATCAAACTGAGGAACCTGAACTTTCACATCCAACCACAAACAAGTATGCCCCATCGCTTCCAAAAGCTCTAATACAAAATACTAACACCCCACAATTCTGCAGTAAAATGAAGTGCCTCAAAGTTAATTGTGAAAAAGGAAGTTGAATCTTCACAGAGAAGATGAACATTTTATACGCTTTAGAAACTTGTTACAAAACTAAGAAAAATAAAACCGGGCATGGTGGTGTATGCCTGTAATCCCAGCACTTGGGAGGCTGAGACAGGAGGATCGCTGTGAGTTGAGATCAGCCTGGGCTACAAAGCGAGTTTACGGGGGCTGGGGATATAGCTCAGTGGAATAAGCGCCTGCCCCTGAGTTCGATCCCCAGTACCGCCAAAAAAAAAAAAGCGAGTTTACGGTCAACCTGAACTGCAAGGTGAGACCCTGTCTCAAAAAAAAAAAAAAAAAAAAAACAGCTGATAACAGGCTGTCCCCCAACCTCCAGGAAAAAAAAAAAACATAATTAAACAAATATAAAACGCAAAGCTCAGTATTATTAAGTGGACAAAACACTCTATCTGTGAAACATGAAGCACAATATCTGGAATACAGTAAGAGATCAATATGCAGTAATTATTACCACAACTACTTGCAGTCACAAAAATACAGTTAAGTAACTTTTCTACAAAAAGTGAGAACACAAAATCTGACAACTTCTAGTTTCTCATTCTAAAAATAAATGGCACGATGCCAAGTATGCTAGCTTAGAGAAGGATTTATTACCCAATTTCAGTCAGCATATAAATCATAAATCACACCGACACCTGGATTTCCAGTCCAAAAGCTCCTTATGTAGTATGACTCACCAGATTCTCCTTTTCTTCCAACTACGAAAAATAAGTTAGACTCTTTCCTTGTAACTACCACCATGACACTTCGCAGAAAACAAGTTAGCGGCATATATTGTAATTCTTAAAAAGCACCTTTAAGTTGGTTACCGAAGACGACTGCGGGGTGAGTTTAATACAATCCACCCGAGGTGGCAATAAAGCTGTGCGATCTTTAACGCTGGTCCTGGGATCCGTCCTACAAGTTCGTCTTTAGGGGGACTCTGGCCACGTTGGCCCCTAAATTAGTCCTGATCGCAAGTTAAAAAAAAAAAAAAAAAAGCCTCTGCCCCGCCTCGCCGCACAGTCCCAGGCCGCACTCCCGGGCAGCAGAACCCCAGCCCCTATCCGGGTCTCGAACGGGCCCCCGCCCGACCCGCAGGGTCTCGACTCCCCTGCACCCCGCCCGGGCAACGGTGGCCGCCCGGAGCCCCGGACTCTAGTGAACGACGCCATTTTAGGCGGCCGTGGCAACGACAACCAATCTCCGCGCGGGAGGCAGGGGGCGCCGGGTCGCTCGGGAGCCGCCGCGGGGCGGGCCGGGCTCCGGTCGGCGAGGTTCGGGGGACCCGGCCGGCGGCTCCGCCATGTTGCACCTTTCCCACGGCCGCCTCCTAGGCGGGCCCGGCCCGCGGCGGTTGCCGTGGCCCGACAGCAACTCACCTTCTCGCAGAGACTCTTAACCTGAGATTCGGACAGCTGCTTGCACTCATTCAGCTGCTCGACCCACTGGTCCAGCTCTTTGGTGAACACCTTCTCGTCCATGATGCCACCCGCCCGACCCGGCCGCCGCTCCGCGCTGCTCCCGCGCCGCCGCCCGCACACGGGCCACACGCACACGCCGCCACCGGTTCCTGGGTGTTTCTGTGGTCCCTGGCGGTCGCTGGGCGCTGACGCCGGCCCGCTGGTTCTCCCTGCAGCGCACGGCCACCGGCGGTTGCGCCTGTTCCTCAGCTCGCCCTAGCTCGGGAGCTCGGCCCTGTAATGGCGGCCGCCCGGCGTGGTGACGTCACGCCGGCGTCAGGAGGCGGTGGGGAGCCGAGGCGGGGAAAGGGCAAGGACGCGCACTGCGCAACCTCAGAACTGGTCGCGGTCGGCCGCTCAGTCGGAGCGGGGACGCACACTAAAGAACCAGACGCTGGCGTAGCGTAGTTGGGGGTGACTGAGGCGCCTTCGCTTTTGGGGCGTGGTCCCCTAGAAGGGCGGGGTCGCAGGGGCGGAAAGAACGGAATCCGAGCAGGCGCAGTACTCGAAACCAGAATCTAGCTAATTCCCCAGCTGTACGCGCCGCGCAGGCGCAGTCGAGTGGAGCGGGGGCTTAGCCGGCGACCCAAACCGTTGCTCCCTCGGGAAGGCGGTTCGGTAGACAAGCCTCTGCAGTTCGCATGGGAACTGGCAGCCGAATCTCGGAATCGAGAACTGCGACCCCACAGCTCTTCCGTTGGCGTTTAAACTAGGGGCGCCTGCAGCTTTGGGGGCCAGAACGGGTGCGGAGTGCCAGCCTCGTTGGGAGTGACCGCCTCCGCCTGTGGGTGCTGCCGGCCCCGTGTAATTGGGTCACTCGTGGGCGGAGGAGGGAACCTGCCGGGGGCGTGACGCGCAGCGCACCTGACCATCCCGGCGCGCACCTGTCCGCAGCCACACCTCGTCCGGCGCAGGCCTGGCCTTTTTTTTTTTTGCGGTACTGGGGATCGAACTCAGGACCCTGCGCTTGCTAGGTAGGCGCTTATTCCACTGAGCTATATCCCCAGCACCTAGGCCTGGCCTTTTCTCGCGGCCTGGAACCACGCCTCCCTCGCTGTGGCGTTCCGCGCCTAGCTGGTCCACTTTCCCCCAGACCAGTTCCCACTGACATGAGTCCCCGACGCCTGCCTCCCTGGCCTGCCTTCTAGTGGGGCGTCTCGAAGGACGCGGACGCACCACCAAAGCTCAGATACCCTAGAGACCTTGGTCTAGTTAGATCTCTTTAGGGTTTGCGAAGCTGTTCACATTGTATTGTCCCTCCATTTACAGAAATATTTGGCTTTGTAGAGCGCCAAATATTTGCTAGACCCCATACCCTGAGGGATAGAGGGTCATCCAAATAGACAAGAGATCCTGCCCTGGTGGAGTCTGCGCTCTCCAGGCCTAAAGAACAAGGGCTAAAGCTGAACCCTGGTTGCCTGTTTTCAAAATCCCTTACTCCGCATCGCATCGCAGTCAACCCCGACACACCCAAGCGTTCCCGCGATGTTGTGCAGGAGAGTTCTCATTCGCAGCTTAGGGGGCATCCCAGGACCCACAGGCTGAAGAAGGCCCCCGTGGCCTCAACCTCCAGTGGTGGGATTGAAAATTCTCCTTCATCCAAGAACCTGCTTGGCAAGGCTGACTTGCCTGGCCTCCCCAAGCTGAAGATGGTATCTGGTTTTCTTTTGTACCTCCTACTGGTACGCCAAGATCTACTCCTCCAGAAAGCTTATCACATGCTTAATTTAACCAGCCTGGGGAAAAGTTCTTTTAGCTCCAGTTCTGACCCATGTTGCAGTACACGTCCCCAAATAAGAGAGTGAGAGTTATAACCCTGTGGAATGGAGGAAAAAAGCACTTCTCTTGGTGTCCACATGCCCCGTGTGCTACCTTATCTTACTGCTCACCATTTCCCTGCACCTGTGTAAGAACTGAGCCTGTCTGATAAAGCAAGAGGCGGCCAGGCGCTCAGGAAAGAGAAGGAATGTGCCCAGTCAGTGGTCAGGATTCAACACTCCGGAGTCACAAGGGAGCAGTTTTAACATAATTTCTCTTTGCCTGCATTCTCTTATCTGCAGGGATGGTGGTGATGTTAGTTCGGTAAATTAAAAAGTATGGAACACCTCTAAGTGCTAAAATTACAATGGCAGTGTTTTTCCCATAGTGTGAGCTCCTTGTCGGTAGCACTAATACAGGCGTTATTTTCTTTAGATGCAGAGGACTTGGCTCACCGCCACCACAAAATGGAGCGAAGATATAATTATATGTATTTAAAGCATCCTGCCAAATAATTAAATGCCATGATTTAACTTCTTAAGGAATGAATTCTAGGAAGAGGTTCTTAATAGCATGCAGGCAGTGAGGTAAAGCATACATGGCTATGAAAAATACATAACTATGTTAATCAGAATATCTTTTCCTCTAGAAGAAATCCAGAATATTTTCTTATTCTGTAGAAGTCAAAATAACCAATGGATCTGAAAGCTGAATTTCATTAATCTGATCTTAACTGATTTGACTGTCTCCATTCTAGAGGTGAGGGAATACTTGGAACAAAAATTTTAAAGCAACCCCCCCAAAAATATTGTCCTTTCAATTTCTTGGCAAAAAACAGCAAGTAAATAAAGCAAAAATTGCTTCAAGAAAGAATGTTTGCTCAGATGGCAAATTCAGTACACAGCCAGTCTGAGAGTTGCCCATGTTTAAAACATGGCTATAAATAAAAATCATCTGATGATGAGGGCGGGCAGGAGGAGGATAACCTTGAGCAACTAGCTGTATAATAGGTACCCTTAGCCAGATATAAAAACGAACATTAAACATGGAAAAGGAACGAGATGTATTCTGTCAGCAATTCTCTTGGCCTTACGTTAGGCTTATTTTTAAGCGTTGTTGTTGTTCCTTCTAGTTTCCTAACTTCAGAACTTACTAAGGCGGGTTAGAGCTGTGGTAAGAAGTGGCTCTGGAGTCTGATGGGCCTGGGCTTGAATTTCCACTCTGCAAAAGTCTCAGTGAGTTAAGCTGGGCAAGCTACCTAACTTTTCTGAGTCTCAACTTTCTCATCTAAAAAGTGGAAATAACTGTAACAGCTAAATCATATTTTGCTGAGAATTAAATGAAATTATAACTGTAAAAGACCAAAATGGTATATAAATATCTAATAAGTGTAACATATTTCTATTATAGTTTCTAGGTAGGCTCTGATTTTAAATACTCTCTAATGCCAGTTAGACTCCCTCAGTGCTTGCCATGAAATACATACTGGTTTTTGGGTGGAACGTAGGATACAGGGATCTCGAAAACATAGAGACAAAACCATAGTAGGAAGTGGCGATGGGGGAGGAAATCCAAAGAGAGGTACAGATGGACCAAAAAAAAAAAAAAAATCCCCTCTCTTCCTTTATCATCAGCAGACATTCGGAAGACTTATTGGATAGTTACTTAGGAATAAACCCAAGGGTTAGTACAGTTAGTACCCTGCGCCTGTCAGTTCAGAATCCTGTATCTGAAGAGGGTGCCATACCTGAAAAGGATGACATGCTTTTATACACATAGGCCTTCTATGCCCCAAGAGTCCCCAGATAAAAGTCCTGAGCTGTCAATATTTTAGTGGCTGTGTGCATGGAAAGCCTGGCACAGTTAGACTTACCCAACCACCAGATTTCTATGCTCAGCTTACCCAATGCCCCCTGCCATTCATTGGTATCTCTAGTCCTCACCTTTGTAGTTTTTAGATAAATTAACTTTACAAGGTATGTGGCCCTTTCACCTGGAATTAGACTTTTATAAGATGCAGCTTAAATGTTGTGGCCAAGAACTCTACCACAGATACAAAACAGGCCTTTCTCCCTGCTCCTGCAGCTTGGCTAAAGAGAAAAGAGAAATGATCACGCCCTTTGGTGAGGCCCATGACATCCAGATAGCATTCTTAGTTACAAAAGGAAATATTTTTCTGTTACAGGGGGAAAAAAATCTCTAAAACTGAAGGCAGAGTCCAATAGTCTGGAGGAGTATGAGCCTTGTGAATACTAACATCCCTTTATAGAGGTCTGTTCATTGACAGAATAGTATCTTTGATACAAAAAGGAGAAATGTATGTATTACCCTATCTTTATTACACCTGTTATAAATGTTTATAAGAATCTTTAGAAAGCTACAATGAAGCATTAATAAGCATTGCTTCTGATGAGTGGAATTATTTACTTTCTTTCTGCTTGATTCTTCTATAATGAATACGTACTGCTTTTAAAACTGAAAGGAGCTGGGTGCAAGAGGCTGAGGCAGGAGGACCACCATGAGTTCAAGGGCAGCCTGGACTACGTAACTACAAAGTGAATTCAAGGTCAACCTGAATTGCATAGCAAGATTTTGTCTCAAAAAAAAAAACTAAATAAGTAAATAAAACTGCAAAGAGAAAATGTGCAGACTATATAGATAAACATGATCTCCAAGCCATCTCTTTAGAGAATTAGAGGCCTAAAAGGCATGAAGCTATTAGTTCCACTACATATTCCACTGTGTCCAGGAATATTACTCAAGGGCCTCATATTATGGGAAGGAATCTTGGGCTTTTTCCTGCCTTCTCTCACAAGCTCCTGCCCTTAGCCCAGCCTGCCCCTTACTCCCAAAATTAATGGTGTACTTTCATTCTTTTGCCCACCCTGTCCCTTCTCCTAAGATCACACCCAGTGAACCCTTCTGCCCAAGATCAGTTGGGTCCCATACATCCTGAGACGTCTTCTCTGATGCCTCTAGGTCTCTTAATTGGTTGTGCCTCCTAAGTTAGGAGAAGAGCACCAGACACTGCAGAACAACACAGACCATGGTCCCTGTCAGAGAAGAGGTTGTGAATGAAGGACTTATTGGTGAGCCCATGTATGATGTTCCCTAAAAACTTCGGAAACACTGGAAGACAGGGATGCCTTTGTAGGGCATGGGGAAATCTGTTCACATCTTGTCCTTTATTTTCTAGCTAAGCAGTTCACCAGTGCTCTAGCTTGAAATTAGGTAAGATTTTGAAATTCCATTCTGAGCCAGGCATGGTGGCACATGCCTGTAATCCCAGCACTCAGTAGGCTGAGGCAGGAGGACTGTTGCGAGTTCGAGACTAGCCTGGGCTACAAAGTGAGCTTAAGGCCAGCCTGAACTGCATAGCAAGATCCTGTCTCAAACAGACCAAAAAAAAAAAAAAAATTCCATTCCCCAAAATAGGTGAATTTGGAAGGATAGATGTATCTGACCAGCACTATGAGATTTATTTGCAAAGATAGAAATCACAGGACCACACTTCTACCTGATGAAACCTCTGTCCTTTAGGACTATTTATTCTGTAAGTCAACAGGGAACACCAGGCAGCGAAGCCCACCTTTAAATTACTTTTTCTTTCCATGTGCTGGGGATCAAACCCATGGCCTTGCACATACTAGGCAAGTGCTCTACCCCTTACCCACATGACCAGCCCTTTCATAGTTTGATTTTTTTTTTTCTTTAGAAAGACTGATGCTAAGTTGCCCTGGCTGGCCTCAAACTTGTAATCCTCCTGCCTCAACCTCCCCAAGTACCTAGGATTACAGACCTGCACCATTTTGCTTGGCTTTCATCTTTAAATTCTGATTCTAGAGGATGGAATTGAGTCCCCAAACAAAAGAAGGAACAGTGTGCGCAAAAAAGAAAGTGATAAGTGATTTAGTGCCTACAAGTGGATGGTTGTTCTGAGAAGGATGCTTAGTTGTCTCAGTTTTTGAAAGAATATGCAAAAGGAAATGAACCTGTTAGGTAGTAATAATAATGAAGGCCTTCACCTATTAAGGACTTGCCACGTGTGGGGTCCTCTTCCTAGGGCTCTACCATGTTAATTTGCTTATTCCTCGTGCTTACAAGGAGGCTCTGTTAGTGTCCTCACTTAGACCCGATCCATCTAAAAACACCCGTCCTCCTCCGTTTTTGCTCCACATACCACACCAAAGGCTCTCACTGTCTCTCTTCCTGATGTACCCCTTCCTTCTCTTTCTTTCTCTGCTGTTCCTCATGTGTTCATCGAGCTAGATAACCCACAGGCACTGAGGCTGCTGGTCTCTGAGCGGTGCCTTTTCAAGCCACCTTGTTTGCAAATGAGACCCAGTCCATAGGCTGAATACAGGCAGCCTGGGAAGCAATGAGAAGACGAAATTAAGCAATTCTGAAAGCAAATTGATGAACCCAGACTCTCTGCTCTTTCCCCACACTGCGGACTGAGTCCTGATGTACTGCCCTGTCTTGTCTTTAACTCGAGTAAGGCACTGTGCACAGCACTCTCTTCCTCTCAAGAATCAGCTGGTGTATGAGAAAAGATCTGGACGCATCCCACCACTGCCACCGTCAACTTGAATGATTTTGGGCACATCGTTTGCATCAGCAATGTGGGTGCTGGGTTGTACAGGGAGTTCTCAACTGAATTCTCAGTTCATAGGAGGGTTGAGGGGAGTCTATCAATCCTTAAAGGATCATGTGTAGGGGTTTTCTTTTTTATTTGGAATTTTTACTGAGAAAGTTTTAGATTCGCATGCAGTTATAAGAATACATAGACTCTGCTCCCTGTGGTAACATTCTATAATGCTATATCCCATACCACAACTCTGATATTGTTATTGAATCAATTGGCCCATCTCAGGCACATTTCCTGCTTTTACAGATGCACATTTGAGTATGTGCTAGCATGTGTATAGTGCTATACAACTGGGGATTTTCTTGTGCAGATGCTTCTTTTCTGGAGAAAGGTATCTTAGCTTTTTCAAGTGTCAGAGATCCATGAAAGGGTTTGATTCTAAGCTCTGGGGTTTATAGTAGGTCCCACCCCAAGTCCCTATAGCTCTCTGTTCCAAGAATTAACATGTAATTAGCACTGACCACATGGCAGGCATAAAGGCAAGGCACGTGGGCAAGAGGTAATGGGAGAGGTGTAGGGGCAAAGAGGGAAAACTCAAAGGCAGGGAGAGAGGCAGTCCAACAGGTAAACAAATCATTTATTAGTCAGGTACCAAAGAGGTGAAGCTGAGCTTATTGCTTGGCACGGCGGGAAAAGCATTTTCACAGAAGCTGGTGTTTGAGCCATATCTTGAAGGATGATCCAGAATTCTTCAGCTGAGAAGAGGAGAACTGTTAAAATCATTCCCTTTGAAATCATATCTATTCTTGATGTTTGGAGAAAACACAGGAAACCATGCCTACATTTGTTTATTCTACAATGTTAAGGTGTCAGATTCTTCAACTCCCATGTGCAAGCACTGAGGCCAAGAGATTTTTTTCCCCTTGAGTATATTTTCCACTATCTTGTCCAAATTGGATACCAGATCCTGCCTGCCTAGCTTGAGAAAGGCATTTTATCTCTGGTGCCTTGATCACATCAGAGCTTATATTTAAAGCATGAGCAGTGAGAAGAGACTGCAGCTGGCTCTGTCCCATCCCTAAGCGCCCTCCTCCTCCACCCAGTACTCAGGTCAGTCCAGCAATGGCTGGTGGGAGTCGGAGCCCTGAGTAAAACCTCTTAGCTCTCCAGTCCTGAGGATCTCCTTTACAGGGGTCATCAGAAACTCCCAGGCCTTGCTTGGGTGCCCTGGCTCTTCACATCGGTCCTCCCTGTGGTTAAGTGCCCTGTGTAGGCTCAGGCTCAGACACCCCAGAGGAGCTCTTGCTCTGTGTGGATTTCAGGCTATTCAGTGTTAATACTGTTCTCAAGGAGATCATTCTTTCTGGTGTAGCCATCTCTGGCTGCAAAAGAGCTAAGATTACTACCAGGCCCCACTCTGAGAAACTCTTAGAAGCTGCAACAAGGCATCATTTCTTATGATCTCTTGTCCTCATGAAAGTTATTTAACCCTGAAACCTCAGAATCTCCATCTATAATTTGGGGGTCCTAATAGCACCATTTTTATAGGGTTAGTTTAAGATTTGAACCAGAGAAAACTCAGCATATAGCAAGTACTCCATCTACTTGAGCTATTATTATTAACATTTTTTATACTAAAGTTATTTGTGATAATTTATGAACTACTCCAATTTTAAGGCAAAAACAGGAAGTATTCCAATTTTTTTTACTTTTTTCTTTTCTTTTTTTGAGACAGGGTCTTGCTATGTAGTTCAAGCTGAACTATATAGTCCAGGCTAGCCTTGAACACACAGTGATCCTCCTGCCTCAGCCTCCTGATTGCTGGGATTACAGGCTTGTGCCACCACGAAGAAACAGTCATAACACCTAGCTACAAGTGCTACCATAATTGTGATGTGCAGTCTCCCTAGCTTTGTAGGTGTGTGTGTGCGTGTGTATACTTAGCAAGAATAAACTAGATTGTGTTATGCAATTTGTTGTATCCAACTGATATATCATGGGCATTTCCCTATATGTTTAGATGCTATTGGAAAATAGTATTTTTCAAATACTACCTACTTTTCTAGCATATTTATTAACATAACCCAATTTATACTGATCCATTAATTTGGTACTTAGATTGTTTCCTATTTTTATATTTATATATACAGTTTTGTGATAAATGTCCTTGTTCATTAACTGTGTGTATGTGTATCTCTTATTTATTTCCTTAAGATAATGCTCAGGAATGACTGCACCCAAGGCGATACCCTATTTTTGTTTTGTTAACATTAGGTACACAGAATTAAACACAATCCTTGGGTTGTGACACATTCTCATGATTGGTATGTGGATGGCCCTGTTTTGTTAATTTAGTAGTAAATTTATTAATTTAACAAGGTAATTGGTACATATAAATCCACAACTCAAAACAAAAATGAGGACCAGGATAATAACCAATATGGAACCACAGCCGCCCTCTCACCTCTCCCTGCATTCCTCCCCCAAAGGAGCCATCCTGAATCCTGCTCTCATTTCCTCCCTTTCCTTTCTTATAGTTTGATTGTACTGATTTTCCTAAAGAGCAACTTTAAAACTTATGCTTAGTTGTATAAAAAGGGTATCATGTTATATGTAATCTTTTAGGAGTTTTTATCTCACTTAACATTACTTTGCTGAAATTCATCCATATCATTGCATTTCACCATAGTTTGTTCATGTTGACTGATGTAAAATAATCCGAAGAATAAATACACTATGTATTTGCTTATATTTGTTTGGAGTTTTTTCATTTGTTTATTTTGTTTTTTAGAGAGGGTCTTACTATGTAGTCCAGGCTGGCCTTGAACTCATTATGTAGCTCAGATTGGCCTTGAATTTGCAATCCTCCTTCCTGAGTTTTCTGAGACCTGGGCTTATAGGTGTGCACCATCATGTCTGGCATATCTTATAGTTTATCATCTACTTTATGGCTCATGGGCAGTGTGATTGTTTCTACAATTTTGCTCTTGCATAAGATGCTACTATGATATTATTATAAATGTCTCTTGTTATACATGTGCAAGTATTTCTCTAGAGATTCAACTTACACTTCTACTGGCCAGAGGTGAGAGATCCTTTGGAGTCACACCTGGCATTCACACCTCTGTGGTTTGGGATCCCTCGTCAGGTTGCTCTCCAGATAGTTACGCCTATTTCCCTCTCCTCCACAGTATATGAGAATGCCCATTTCCCCCAAATTCTTCCCAACAGTGAGGCTCATTTAAACATTCCTTTTAAAGATTTGATAAGGGCTGGGGATATAGCTCAGTGGAATAAGCGCCTGCCTAGCAAGCGCAGGGTCCTGAGTTCGATCCCCAGTACCACAAAAAAAAAAAAAAAGAATCAAAATAAATATTTTATAAAAGAAAGGTAATCTCTCCCCGTGGTTTAATTTTGTGGCAGGGCACTGACTCCTCCAAAGGCTGAGAAAGGGTCTGGCTTGGAGACTCGTTCCCGGTCTGATAACTTTAGTGATATTCCTGGAACTGATTCTCCAGGGCTTAGCTGCTTTCCCATGTCCTAAAAGAGGTGACGCTGTTGAAAGGAGGGAGCAAAGGCAGCTGGGATGGGAAACAAGCCCAGCTCACCACAGTGAAAGCTTGTCTTCTGGTCCCAGCCCCTGCCAGTGTCAGATCACTCCTTCTCCTGATGAAACAGGCATCATCTCTCCCTACTCGCTATTCAACAAAAGCCAATATAATGCCACCCTTTGTTACATATTTGAATTGATAAATTTAAACCTCTTTCTCTGCTGTGCAATAAAAGAACTTTTTATTTTGGGCTTGGTGACATAGCCAAAATGAAGCAGAGAGTAGCAGGCCACAGCAGGAGTTAATAGCTTTTCTTCAAGGGGCAGAGAAACAAGCAAACAGAGGGACCTTCCAAAATGTGTTATCTGGGGGCTGGGGATATAGCTCAGTGGAATAAGCGCCTGCCTAGCAAGCGCATGGTCCTGAGTTTGATCCCCAGTACCGAAAAAAAAAAAAAAAAGTGTTATCTGGGTAGCACCATGCAGCCCATTTGCCTAGTTTTCTGCTGACATACATTTCAAGGGTAAAAACTGAACACTGCCTAACATTCACACAAAGTTGGTGAATTAATCCTTAACTATTGGGTTTCTTAAATCAATTTGCCAAGAAGGTACTTGCCTCTGTACCTAGTACCGGACTAGGTACTGTCTGGGAAAATAATTCTGTCATGAAGGGGATTTTTAGCTGCCAACAATTATACTAATTTGAGGGATGCTCTAAACATTTGCCTAAGAACATGATTTCCTCTGCTAGTCTATGCGTGGGAATTTCCCCACATTGGGAAAGAACCCTGGTGGTCTCAAGAAACCTCAGACACTCAAAGGAATGCATGTATATCTACTTAAATCACTGGCATCAGTGAGCACAAACCCTTGCCCAGAAGAACAGGATAGAGGGGAGTAAGTCTTCCCATTCTCTCATTTATTAAAGTTTCTCCTATGGGAAGCTTCAAATACTTAGTAATATGTAGATATAAGAATGTAATAAGCCCATATTACCTATACGGGGCTTCAACAATTATGAACAGCCGGGTGTGGTGGCATACGCCTGTAATCCCAGCACTCAGGAGGCTGAGGGAGGAGGATCACTGCGAGTTCAAGACCAGCCTGGGCTACAAAGTGAGCTCAAGGCCAACGTGAACTGCAGAGCAAAAGCCTGTCTCAAAAAGACAAAAAAATTTATGAACATATAGCAATCTTATTTTATGACCTCTTCTCGATCTCCATTTTGAAACAAATTATGGCTATTTTCATATTTAAATGCTCTATATGTATTTGTAATAAGGACTCTTAACAACCACTATATCACATCTAAAAATTAACAATAATTCCTAATGTCATTCAGTACTCAGCCAAAAGTCAAATTAACCTAATTTCTATAAGTGTCTTTTGCAGTAGTGTAGTCAAATCAGGAGCAAAACTGCACCCCTTGTGTTTGGTATATCAAGAAATGTTTGGCAAATCAACAAATAGCATGAGTTAATCATAATTTTATTTTATTTTAGTCACTTTTAGTTTGTAATTTTTTAATTTTTAATTTCTAACAGTTCCTCTTTTTCGTATTGATCTACTTCTTGGTGGTGTTGAAGTTAACGAGTCTTTTAATTACTTACGCTATAACAACAAAGCTCTCCAAACTTACTGGTGTGAAACAACCAGCAGTGTATTGTGCATACTGGCTTCTGTGGATCAGGAGTTCATAAAAGGCACAGTGTGGATGCTTCTCTCTGCTCCAAACTGTTTGGAGCCCAGACTGGGAAGATTCAAAGTCTGTAATGATATCACAACTGGGAGCTAGAAGCACCCAAAGGCTTGTTGGTGCACATGTCTGGTGCTTGGGCCTGAAGCACCCCAAAACTGGCACTGCTGGCCAGGGCACCTACACATAGCCACTGTCTCTGGCTTGCCTCTTTCACAGCATGGCAAGCTCAGGACAGCTAGACTTTTTTTTTTGGTGGTGGGTGCTAGGGGTGGAGTCTGGAGCCTTGTATATGCTATACATATATCCCTGAGCCAAGCCAATTCCTGGCCCCAAAGGTCTTACCCGCACCTTAAAGTGACAACTGCAAGTGTTCCGGCCGACGAGGTAGAAGCTGTTATCACCTTCTATGGCCTAACTCTGGAAATCAGCATCAGTTTTGCAGTGCTCTGTTGGGTATTCTGTTCTTTTTTTTTTTTTTCGGTACCGGGGATCGAACTCAGGACCTTGCGCTTGCCAGGCAAGCGCTTATGCCACTGAGCTATACCCCCAGCCGCTGAGCTATACCCCCAGCCTCTGTTGGGTAGTGGATGTGCCAAGCCCACACAGACTCAAGAGACTCTACCTTTACAATAGCCAGGTTCCAGGAGAGCAAGTGGCATGACCCACTTGGAATTAGGGGAGCCAGTCAAGTCTGCCTTTCCTGCACCATCCAGGAAAGATGTTGCAAATGGTGGAAACCTGGGGAGAGAAAGAAAGGAAGGAATTTGTTTCCAAGGCCATACTGTATCTGGTGGACAACGGAGGGGTTGAGTTGAGCTGAAACTCCACTCCATCTGCCCCACCTATGTCCTAGAGTGGGGCTACATCTCCAGGATGAAAGCATGCCTGTTCTAATACACGTAAGATAGCATATGGGCAAGAGGTACTTACTGGGTTACAACAGGTCATTCATCTAACTTATACCCTTTGGGCATCTAAGGAGCATGTGCTATTTTGAAGCATATTAGGCCTTGTTTCAGTTTAAGATGCACCCACAAATTGGCTAAAAACATCTCAGAGTATCTAAGACATGGCACTAGCTTACTCAAATATTGCTTTTAAATGGTGTAAGTAATGTTCAGAGTTTTAAAAATTATTATTACATTTCTCTTGAATGTTCTAGGCCTATCTGAAGAAGCTGAGATAGGGCTGGGGATATAGCTCAGTGGAATAAGCGCTTGCCTAGCAAGCGCAGGGTCCTGAGTTCGATCCCCAGTACCGCAAAAAAAAAAAAAAAAAAGAGTCAGAGTATGAAGAAGCTGAGATATGTCCCGATGTTCAAGGGTCCACGCTAATTCATCTACTGCCAGCCTTGGCTGGATACAAAACAGGCACACAGAATTTCTATGAAACCAGGCCCAATCTCTCTCTCTCTCATCTGTCTCTCTCTCTCTTCAAAATAATAAAAATACAGCAAGGTAATTCCAAGTGTTTTGAAAAGCAGGATAGCATCATACATCCCTGAGTTTGATAAGGGCAGATATACACTTGTATCAGTGAGATTATTAAAATGCTGCAATCATGCTGTTAAAGCCATACTGGCACCAGGCGTGGTGGCGCATGCCTGTAATCCCAGCACTCAGGAGGCTGAGGCAGGAGGATCATTGCAAGTTCAAGACCAGCCTGGGTTACAAAGTGAGTTCAAGGCCAGCCTGAACTGCATAGTGAGACCCTGTCTCAAAAAAAAAAAAAAGCCATACTGGCAGTCTACAGCAGGGTGAAGGAAAGTGTCAAATGGCACATCCTAGGATTTTTAACTCACTAAGCCTAGGACATAGCCTAGGAATTACCTTGCTCCATTTTTATTATAAAATAATCACACTTTTCAGTTCATGGCACACTCTACTACAATCATAAGGCCCCTCTTTTGTTTTGCATTTATATGTTGTCTTGCTCACTTTCCTCATTACTGGGGCATAACACCTGGCACCTGTAACTTCAGGGAGCAAAGGTCTCTCTTGACCCAGTCGAGAAGTTTCAGTCCTGTGTGGTTAGCAGCATGGTGGAAGGGTCTGGCGGAGGGAAGCTGCTACCCTCATGGCAACCAGGAAGCAGAGAGGAAAGGGAGGAGCCAGAGAAGAAGGTGTACCCTTCTACTGCAGGTCACTCCCCCAGTGACCTGCCTCCCCCCACAGGCCCGCTTCCCCACAGCAAGTTACTACAGCCCTCCCACAGTCTAATCTGCTTCCAAAAGTCCCACCTATGAACACAGGAGGCTCTTGGGACACATTTAGATAAATATAAACAAACCATTAACAAGTATATGTAAGTATTTCCATTCCTCCCTTGTTCTTCCTCCACTGGTAACCACTCTAATATAGTCAATTATATTTCTTGTGTTCACATGTGAAGTGTGTATTGTTTGGTTTACATGTATTTTAACTTACATCAATAGTCCTGGGTTATATATCTCCTGCTAGGTCTGCCTTCTCAGTCCTCACTTTGTTTTTGTACCTATTTGATGTTGTTATGTGCACATCTAGTCCATCCTTCTGACTGCTGCAGAGTACTCCTAGTATGTTCGCAGAACAGCTGGCATCTCTGCCTTCCCGGTCATGGGCATCCCAAATGTTTCCAACTTCCCTCTGCCAAAACGGGCTGACCTGGGCGGCCCTGCGAGTGACCCATATTAGACCCTTGTAGGAATTTCTACAGGCAGTGTCTCATCCACATGCTGTCTTTATGGAAGGCACCTGGCTCCTCTGGGAGGGAGAGCCCCACAGTGAAGACAAGGCTTGGCAAAATGAAACTCAGGCTGGGGTCCAGCCCTCACTCCCTTTGTTGGGTGAGGCCATGTTCAGGGCATGTTTGTATAACTGCAAACAGACATTCCCTCATTCTCACTCACACCATTTCTGTTGTCTGCAGCTTCCCTCCTGGAAATGGAGAGTATCCACGACTACAGAAATTGTATCACACGATAAACGCTAGTTTGGCCAAGCAGAGTCACACTGCTAGAGCACCTCAGAGATGTGCTGACACCGTTTGAGTAGGCACCTTGGCATAGCTATGAGCCCACAGGAACTGGGGAGTCAGGTGTGAGCACGATGTGGATAGTAGAGCAGCTATGCCCGTCTGACCTAGCTACTGTGCTGGCTCGTTTTGTTTTAGAAATAGCAGAGAATCATCTTTTCCTTAATGCCTCTTTCCTGTCTTATGTGGGCAAAGCCAAAGTAACTGGCCTCATCCACAGGTTGGTGGCTTCAAACGTGTTTGCTACAAGTGTTGCAGATCTAACCGTGGGCCATACTGCCACTGCTCTTGTAACAGACACAAGGAACATCAGGACAGCCCTAGATTCAACCATCCAGCATATCTTTTTAAAATCAGTCAGGTTTAAAATCTGTCAGAGGGGCTGGGGATATAGCTCAGTGGAATAAGCGCCTGCCTAGCAAGCGCAAGGTCCTGAGTTCGATCCCCAGTTCCGCCAAAAAAAAATTAAAAATAAAAATAAAAAAAATAAAATCTATCAGAGACTCTTATTGACCATACAGATACATCTAGGCGCTCTGAAAATAACTAAAGTGAAACCCCTAAATTATAAAAAAAATTATTCTCATGCTGATGTTTTCTGATTAGTCAAATGAAAACAATTATAATGAAAACTTCTATAACAAGACAAGACTCAATTTATGATTTTTCTGGGAAAAAAAATCAATGAATTTTTTTAGCAGATTACTGAAAGAAAGATGATTCCAGAAGTCAAACTATTACTATATTACTAGATTGTGTTTGTGAATTGAGAATTACACTTCAGTACTTATAATAAGCCTACGTAATAGTCCAATATAAAAAGATGGGAGCCACCCTGAACACCACGGTCATTAACATTATCCTGTGCCCACTATACACAAAGCAAGCAGGAGGTGAGCTTTGGAAAACAATGCAGAGGAACAGAGGAGGAAAAGTAAAATCAGCGTCTGCATAAACAGTAAAGGTCCAGAAAATGTTTACTGTTCAGTGAGCTTGTGACACAAAAACCGTAACATACACTTGATATTCAGAAAGAGGAGCATAAGTTAAACTCTGGAGATGGTCACACATAACAAGGTTCACAAGTGATCTGGCTGGTTTATGAAAGATAAGCACATCCACTGCCCAGCAGGGTCTGACTTATCCTTCTTGAAGGGTGGCAGCACGTCTTTATATCCTTCCATCCCTCCTCCTAGAAATGCATCACCCCAGAAGGGCCTGGAGCACTCCTGTCTGAAGTGATTCTTGGTTAGACCCATCCCTATATCCTGGGGGTCACTAACTCACATCACTGGCTTGTTGATGTTTCCTTTAAAAAGGACTGTGTTTGCTTCTGTTGTGAGTAAATCCACAGTCAGGGTCTCTCCTTGCTGTGTGAGTCCAGGCTTCTGCTCTTTTATCATTCAGAATGATGTAAATCAGAGCTGGATCCTGCAGCTCCCTTCAAGGTCTCATATCTGGATTGGATCCTCATGCCACCCTTCCTGCCCTCTCTTTTACTTGATTCCAAGTCTAAATAAAGTGAGCCATGTTTGTTAATTTATTTATTTATTGGATTTAAAAGGCTCTTCTGAGAGGCTCAAAGCTCTTTTGAAAATTTAAGCACCATGTTATTATTACTTAAGAATAATCAGGAAGCTATTGTGCCACCAGATGACTAATGAAGAAGAAATGGGCTCAAATCAAGGGGAGGGAGATTGAAGTTGGGTGACAGAGAAGTACTTGACAAGGGAGAAATACAGGTTGGACTTGGCTGTGGACGCAGCATGGGCACTTTGTCTCTCCTGGAGTCTGTAGGAGGGGAAGGAGGGGAACTTTCACAGTCTAGATAGGATGCTTGCCTGTCTGAAATGAGGGAATCCCAGGGCTCCATGTAAACCTGGTAGCACTTCAGAGGGGTGTAGAGGGGTGTCTAGGTGTTGTGTCTACACTTTTTTTGTTCTTAACCATTGAAAAAGTACCACTGGGGATATAGCTCAGTGGCACAGCACCTGCTTAGCTAGCGCAAGATCCTGAGTTTGATCCTGGTACTGCTCCCTCCCAAAAAGAAGGAAAAAGTACCTATTCCTGAAGAGAATAAGGAGGCCTGAGAGCCTTCGTAGGATTCCAAGAGCTCAAACAGCCTGAGATGTCGGCCTCCTGAGTCCCAATGGGGCCCTGTTTACTATTAATTTGGGCCCAGGGAGGCAGAATTTCAAACGTTAATGTTTACTTAGTAAATTAAACTTTCAATTAATCAAATAAGTCTTACTTATTAAAGCCATGCCAAAATTGGCAACTATCCATTCAAAATCACTATAAAAGGTTATTACTAAAGAAAACTTCCCGGAGGTATGGAACAAGGCCAAGAGGAGGAAACCTGACATCACTGCAGCTCGCATGAGCTCCTCAGAGGACACAGGTGACAGGTCTGTCCCAAAGCCCAGCGGCTCCTCTGCACTTCCGCTGGGGCTAAGCCCTTGAATACGAAAGTTTCACTCTGTTGCCTCAGCCAACAGGTAGGGAACCCAGCTCTGCATATCAGCTCCCTACGCTATGATGAATCTGCTTTACTTCCTCCTCTATTTCCTTACCATGAGCATAGTTGAGTTTCAGTGTGGAGCCAGACAGGGCTGACTAAATATTGCTCCTTCAGTCAGTCACTTCAGCAGCTTCCTTATGAGATAGTCCACCCTCCCTAAACTTCCTCTGCAAAGTCAAACTAGAGATTAGAATTCTCAATTAGGGCACTCTATTAACCTACCTTTTGATTCCCATCAGCCAAAAGTCCTTCAAAAAATCCCCCAGAGTATGTCTCCAGGATTTGAGGGAGGGGTTGGCTGATAGTACTGAAATGCTGAATCGATCTGGCTACCAGAGTGAACTTTGCTGCAAAACTATATGCCCCTGAGCAAGTCCCTGACCATCCAGGAATTTGGACCACCTTTAAAATAATGCCATGGGGCTGGGGATATAGCTCAGTGGAATAAGCGCTTGCCTAGCAAGCGCAGGGTCCTGAGTTCGATCCCCAGTACCGCAAAAAAAAATAAAAATAAAATAAAATAAAATAAAATAATGCCATGATCTTTCTCAGCAGTGCAGTTTTCTACAGCTTTAGGCTAAAAGAGGAAAGAGGGCTACAGCTGCTGAAGACTTCTGGCAATGTTAACCCACTCAGGAGAAATGGAGCTGCGCTGAAGCGACACCAGTAAGGCGTAGAGCCAGGATGATGGACGCAGCCTCCTGGGAACTGGTCTTTAGTCTTCACCACTTGGGTCACTGGGCAATGTGGCCGCCATCTTCATCCCTATGCCCCTCCCATTTCCCTCTTCTCCCTTCTCCACTCTGAGCCTAGATTATTTTTGTTTTACAGAAGAAAAAGTATCATGAATCTCCCCCAGCTTCAGAAAGAATGACTGTCAGTGTCTATTTGAGCTCGGTTTCTGATACCTAAACCAACTTTTACACAATCACTGTCTTTTGAAAGAAATATATATATTGTTTGATCTCATATCTTGTCTTTAAATTTTTATTTTATAATTCCTGAGGGATCATAGTTCTCAGGAACATAGAGTGAGGGGGAGATTTCCTACGTGATGAGTTTAATAATCTAATGGAAGAGACACACCAGAAGTGAAAGCACTCTAAGAAAACAGATAAAAGACACAGGCAAATGATTACACAACTAATCACATCTCTGTAGAGTTAGTGCAGGTTTGGAGCAGTTGATATACTGAAAAATATACTACATGTTAATAGGCATGCACATCTTAAGGAACAGTTCATCAGGTTTTTAACAGCCAGTATTCAACTCAAAATCTAAACTCTGAAAATTCTGCCCTCTACCTACACGGTGATAATTTTTTCATGTGTACCTTCAAACACATATATGTGTATGCATGCATACATAATTATACATGTAGAACACATATAATTTCAAATATATACAAAAGTAGGCCTTTTATAAAGCTAATGATTATTCATTAATTTATGTAGTGAATAGTATAATGATCCCCCACATCCTTGCTCTCCAGCTGGAGCGCTCATCCCCTCATGGCCATTATTATTTTATATGCATCTGCATCAACTTCCGCCTCTATCCTGTGCTATTTTGAAGCAAAGCCCAGGCATCAGCCCAGCGTGGTAGTACATGTCTATAATCCCAGCACTCAGGAGACTGAGGCAGGAGACTGCTATGGGTTTGAGGCCAGTCTGGATTACATAGTGAGTTCCACAACAGCCTGAACTACATAGTGAGACCCTATGTAGTGAGACCCTATGTTTTTGTCAAAAAACGAAACAAAACAAAACACAAATACAAACAAATCCCAGGCATCAGAATTAATTTTGTTCCCTCTCCTTCTTTCTTTTTCCTTTCCTTTCCTTTCCTTTCCTTTCCTTTCCTTTTCTTTTCTTTTCTTTTCTTTTCTTTTCTTTTCTTTTCTTTTTTCTTTTCTTTTCCTTTCTTTTCTTTTCTTTTCTTTTCTTTTCTTTTCTTTTCTTTTCTTTCTTTTCTTTTCTTTTCTTTTCTTATCCCCAGTACTTGGGATTGAACCCAGAGCCTCGGGCAGGTAAGCACTCCTCCACTGAGCTACATTCCTAAACCCTCTTTATTTAATTCTGACACAGGGTTGCCCAGGCTGACTTAAATTTATGTTCTGCCTGCTTTTGTCTCTGAGTAGCTGTGATTACAGGTGTGAGCCACAGTGCCCAGCTTCTGGATTTCCATTATAAATGATATATACCTCTAATAAATGAAACTCATCTCAGTGTGATCACTCCTACACTTAAAATGAATTGATTCCACAATATCTAGATGATTGTGATTTAGACAGCAAATGAAAAATGTTGCCCATTTCTCCATGTAAAATATAGGTTAAGAATCCCTTACCAGAAACTCTTGGGACAAAAAGTATTTCAGATATTAGAGTTTTTCAGATTTTGGATTTTTTTGCATCCCTAATCTGAAAATTCAAAATCTAAAATTGAGCGTTTTGGATTTTGGATTTTGGATTGGTATGTTCAGCCTGTACTGCAATTCCCATATGCTCAGGGTTAAATGGGACATGTTTCTGGCTTTGGCTGTTAAGATCCCAGAGGCGAAGTGATAAGATCTCACAGCAAACCAAATTTTTATTACTTGTTTGCTCTAAATTTCAGGGTAGGAAATTACAGGGATAAACTCCTCATTAAAAGGAAACCTCCGGAGCCTACTTCCTCATGAGCAATTCCTTTGGACAAGTGTGGACTCCATATAATCAGCCAACGTCATGGTACCAAACATGGCCTGATGTTGACACACACAGCTCAGGAACATGAGCAAGCACAGCAGCAAGGGAATTCTGTGTAGGTTCAGAGCACAGTCCAGAAGCAACAGCCCGTAATGGTTTTTCAGTGTCTGATTGTGTGGTTTCTGTTTCTTTGGAACTGTTTTAGAAATTTATTTGACACATAATAATATAGTTAATGGCATTTATAATGTCAAGAAGAAAAGAATGGAGTTATATAAGAAAGGGGTTTTAGTTTTAAGGGATCTATGCATATTCTCTATATGTCTTTGTACAATGATCAATTAATTGGTGGATGCTTCCTTAAAGAATATTATATAAACATAGATCAATTTATGAAGTTCCTGAAGTTCGTACATTCAAAATCCTCTAAACCAAGCCCTATTATAAAAGTAGGACACATTTTATAAATGTAATAATTATTTCCTACTTTATGTTCTCTAGAGTATAGTTTTTTTCTTGAAATGAACCTTCCTAAGTAGGTTTACAGGAGGAAACCACATGTCCTTGGAGCCTGCGCTGCCTTCTCACTCTTGCACCACACGGGAATAGCTGCCCCGCTGGTTTTGCGCCTCTTGCCCCGCCTTCACACTGTGTTGTCCTCCTAAGGCACATATCCTGTCCTGCCGCTTCACTCATAGGCATTTAACCCTTCCCTCACCTAACAAACCCTCCTGTTTCTTAGCACAGCATTCAGCGTTCTCTGTGACCTGTCCTTGGCTTACTGGAATACCTCAGTCCCCACTGCCCTCCTTCCACACTCCTCATACACTTCTCCAGCCAATCAGTCACTAGTATGTGTTTTTAGGGCATAGTCTGCTTTTTCAAACAGTGAACTGCTGAATTCACTTGTAAAATGAGGAATGGTATCACCTGGTTTTTAAGATCCACCCTTCATATCTGACTGGACTGAATCATGGCTCTGTCATTTACTGCTCTATGACTGTAAGAAAAGCCACTTAATCTGCCAGGAGTCTGTTGAGGTCTAAAGTGGGATAATTGGTAGGACTGTCTTCATTGGATTACTGTGAGGGTTCAGTTGGATTAGGCATATAAAATGCCTAGCACAGTGCCTGGTACATGGCAATCATCCAATCTATGACACCTCTTTCCCCTCACACTTCTACCTGGCCAAGATACATCGTATCACGTATTTCTAGTTGCCCAGTCTGCCAGAATCTCAACTCATTCATATCTCTTTCTCAGCCTAACACTTTCTGCCTTGCCTTACAATTATTCATATACACATGTTCTTGGCACTGAATCCCTGACATGTACTACATACCATGAAGAAAACTTGATTCTCTGACATACACAGTGTGGTTAACTAACATAGGCTGGCAACTCAAGTATAATTCACTAATGTTTACTGAAGAAAGATGGGGCTCGTTATTACTTTTTTTTCTCTTTCTTTTTGGTACTGGGAATCAAACTCACAACCTCACGCTTGTCAGGCAGGTGCTGTGCCGCTAAGCTACATCCCCAGCCCTTACTACCATTATTATAGTTTGCTTCCCTGAGGTTCTCCTTTACAGTACCATTTCCCTTATTATTAAGCAAAGTTTTCCTCTTAAGAGAAAATGCAGTGAAATGTAGTAGAACATACCTAAGTTTAGTATGTTATCAACGGAAAAGTGATATTGGATTCAAATAACACCATCTAAATATGATTTCCTCCACTTACAAAGTTGTTGAACAAACAAGTACACAAAGTGTTAATATGGCAGGGCTAAAATCACCACTAGTTCCTTTTCCAATGCATTTATGATTTGCACTTTTATTTTATTTATTTATTTGGATTTTTGAGACAGGGTCTTGCTATGTAGTTCAGGCTGACATCAAACTCATGGTTATCCTCCTACCTCAGCCCCTCAAGTGCTGGGATTACAGGGGTGGGCCACCATGCCCTGCTTATGATGTGCATTCTTGACATATACATAATTTAAGGCAGAACAGACAGTGAAGGCTACACATCTATGCCGCAGCCTCTAATCCTGTCTACAGGCAGTCAAGGCCATGGAGTGAAGCTCTACCTGGGGACTTAGCTACAGAAATGTGGCAATCCTAATTACTAGATGAGTCATCTGTTTTGTACTAAATGGTGCCTTCAGTCACTACCAGGTTCTCAGTGTCACCAAGACTACAAATGCAACTGTTTGGACTCTTGCCTCATTCAAATACCAAAAGATGACACCTACAGTGCCTACTACAAGAGCAAACAATGCGGTTGGACAGCATACTTTGACTATGTGACACAGACTCATGTCATCTAGGCAGCTGCACATGAAATGGTTGCTCTGGGCTGTCCGAGAAAGAAGTGGGTTGCTCTCCGGGGCAGAGCTGTCCATCTTTGTCTTCCTTATCTCGTCCCCTGGCTGAGCACTAGGGGCAATAACACTGTCAATAACTAGGCTGGTTGCCTCACTCTAGCTTTGGAGTTCTCTCTCTTTATTCAATTGAAACCAGTTTCATGTTTCTGAACATATGTGTTTGTGAAATATATTTTAAAAGTTCTCAGTGCATAGCTAGACCTTGTCTCAAAAAGACAAAAAATAAATAAATAAACAAAAGTTCTCAAGGTAGAGCTTCACTCCATGGCCTTGACTGCCTGTAGACAGGATGAGAGGCTTTGGCATAGATGTGCAGCCTCCACTGTCTATTCTGCCTTAAACTATATATACCTCAGTGTATGAAAGTAAAACAATAATCTTAAATGTATTAAGGAAAGCTAAATACTTTATAAGTCCCCAATTAGAGCTCACATTTATTTATTTATTTATTTTTGTCTTTTTGAGACAGGGTCTCACTATGCAGTTTAGGCTGGCCTTGAGCTCACTTTGTAACCCAGGCTGATCTTGAACTCACAATGTTCTTCTTGCCTCAGCCTCCCAGGTGCTAGGATTACAGGTGTGCATCACCATGCCCAGCTTATAGCTCACATTTTAACCACAATATCAAACTACATTTTTAGCGTTTATAGATATGAATGTTTCTAAAATTCTGAACAGATGTTGACTGGCATGTGACTAATAAGAGTTCAGATGAAGGTAAAAATGGATAGCCCTCAGTATCTCTAAGAAGATCATTTTTGACTTAATATAAAATTCAAAAGAATGATGTTTCTAATCATTAGAGTCAGTAGCAGCCTTCCTGGACATGGTGGCACATGCCTGTAATTCCAGCTGCTTGTGAGGCTGAGGCAAGAAGATTCCAAGTTTGAGGCCAGCCTGGTCAATTCAGTGTTATGGTTTGTGTCTGGGTGTCCGCCCAAAACCACATGCAGTCATGGGGTGGGCTTTTAGAGTTTTTGATTCATGGGTGTGAGCGGTACACTGCCCTGGGGCTGACAGTTCACATATGTAAGGGAGAGAAAGAGGCTGCTCGTCGCCACTCTTCCCTTTTGCTCTTGCTGCTTTTGCTGTCTTCTGCCACCATGAACTGTTGCCCTCTGCCACGTGTCACCCTGCCTTGGAGGCAGCCGAGTATGGGCTGAAACTTCCATGAACTGTGAGCTAAATAAACCTGTCCTTCCTTAATTCTGGGTGTCAGGTGTTTTGGCTCAGCAACGAGAGAAATGTAACTAAAACACTCAGCAAGACCCTGTCTCCACAAAAAAAAAAAAAAAAAAAAAAAAA